>CAKNXH010042578.1:0-12476 GCA_932178445.1 Andricus quercusramuli
GTGCAAAAACGTCAAATAGATTTTCAACGCGCCAAATTGATCTTTTATAATTTTACAAATAAATTCACGGGCTGATCCGTCACGGCACAACTTTCGATCGGCACAATTTTAGCATTATTACTTTGAGTTCTTTCTAATTTGATGTTATTAATTTTCAAAAAAAATTCTCAGAAAATCCAGTAAAACTACACTTTGTATAATAAGAAATGCCGATCTTTCTTCATGATTTCTAACCGTCACTTTTGATAGCTGTAATCAGAAATCGTTGCAATTTTAAAAATTCAACCGCTAAAAAAAATTTATAGCTCAAAACAAAGAAAAATTTTCGTCCAGATTACCAATAAAGAAAAATAATTAAAACTTGATGATTTTATATCACTATTTTCAATAGTAATATTATTTTTTTTTTCAAACTTTTTCTCGGGTGAACCCGGTTTTTCGTCATAGCCACGGACTAAGTCAAGTGACTGATGAGATGAGGATGTTATAAGTTATTTCAATACGTTGTTTGAAATCATTTACGATGATGTTGTAGGTACAAAATTAGAAGCATGGTGTGGTTTGCAGTTTGGCTTCGCCGCTGTTATCCTTACACAGCGGTCGTGAGTGTTAAAGGTGACACCATTCGCCTCTGGATGCTTTCTTAGAGCTACCATGTATCACGCCATAGGTTCTTAGTCACTTGCTTCCTGATGATCTAGGAAGTTCCTTACAATGCGGCAGGTGTTTAATAAAACCGCCTTTTGAGCTGCCGCCAGTACTCTACTGACTCCTAAATGTTCAAGATGTTCAGTGCATCTTGCGTGCACATTTCCTGTAGCCGAAATTACAATAGGATGAATAGATGCATGTTTCACATTCCTCCATATTGCCTTAACTTCATGCCTTAGCACGCTATACTTATGAATCTTGGTTGTATAGGTTGCCTGCACATTTCGGTTAAGCGGACAAGCAATGTCGATGATGTAGACTCTTCCACCTTTTTCTCTCGCATCACGATGTCAGGTCGATTGGCTCGGATGTAATGATCGGTCTGGATAGTCACATCCCAATATAAGATGTGGTCTTCATTTTCTAAAACGGACATTGGAATGTATCTATAGAAAGGCATCCATTCTGTTAAGAGTCCTAGGTTTAGGGCAAGTTGTTGATGTACAATGCCCGCCACATCATTATGTCTGTGCGTATATTCTCTTTGAGCCATTACGCGACAACCATCAATAATGTGCTCGTTGGATTCGCTGGTATCTCCACATAATCGGCACCGGTCAACCACGTTTTGATGTAACACGTGTTTGCGATAATTCCTGGTGCTGACAACTCTATCCTGAATCGCAATGGCGAATCCTTCCGTTTCTGGATACAGGAGTCCCTTTCTCAGCCAAATATTGGATGCCTCACTATCCTCTTCATATTGATCTAGCGTTTTTGGGTGTTTGCTGTGGATGGCTTTCTGTCTCCATTGCGTTTCTAATTCCTCTATGGATTCTGCCCTGATATTCAAGGCCTCCTCTGAGGACAAATTCAAGGGCGTGTAGTCAAGATCCGCTTTACAGATGGCGTTGTAAAGCGTAACATCTCGCTTGCTGTTAAAATAGTCTCGCAACTGTATAACTTGTGACTCACACAGTTTTCTGACATCTACAATGCCCCTGCCCCCCTATGTCGTGGTAGAACTACCCTTTCAATCGCCGAATTACTGTGGTGCATTCGGTGTTTCGTCATTTCTACGCGGATGATTCTGTTTAATCGTTCGAGGTCAGTGTTCGACCATTTGATGAGCTCAAAGGAGTACGTGAGAACAGGGATGGCATAGGTGTTGATTGCCCTGATCTTGTTCGCCGAGTTAAGAGAACTCTTCAGAACCAATCTGAGTCTTTTCGTGAAGGCAGTCGTTAGGCTTTTCTTAACTATCGTATGCTGAATACCCTTAGATTCGAGAATACCCAGGTATTTATATGACTCGCCCTCTGCCATTGCCTCGATGTCAATCCCGAAATCGTTCTCTATCTCTGCGGTACCTAATTCTCCTCTGGTTAAATGCACTGTTCAGCATTTATCTAGTCCAAAATCCATTTTGGTATCATTGGAAAACTGCTTTGTAACATCAATCACTTGCTGCAGTTTCTCGTCCGAACTAGCGTATAGCTTCAGGTCATCCATGTATAGAAGATGGGTCACTTGATGACCATCCTCATTATCATTTACTCGGAACCCATGAGACATGCTATTTAAAGTTTTGCTTAGTGGGTTCAACGCTAAAAAGAACCATAATGCACTGAAGGAGTCTCCTTGGAATATACCCGTCGTAATGCGTATTGATCTAGTTATCCTTGGTTGTCCATGATCAAAATACTTGATTCTTGTACCCCAAAGCATCATCGCACGACTTAGGAAGTCAATGATGCGTGGACAAATTTTGTATACTTTTAGGACCTGAGTACTTAAGTAAGAAGAGACGATGATGTTCTCTCCTTACACTTTGCCCACTTTCCTTTACCAAAAAATGAAAGCGCATCACATCTCTGTTCATATCGTATGTCCATTTTAATCGCTTCCTTGGTTGTTGAACCTCGGCTTCTGGCTCTGGTTGTATTAGGCCATCTACCTCCGGAGGATGTGGTGGTGCTGGCTCATCACCAGGTTGAGGAAGAACATAAATTGCCACTGCTTGTTCTTGTGACGCGGCTTCCTCTAACTGATGTATATTGCCGTTGTTCTTCCACTCCAAATCAACCCGCTGTTTAATCTCCATTGCTCGATCTTCTGAGATGAGTAGATTAGTCCTGATGTCCTTCACCTTAGCGATAAAATCTCTCAATGCGACTTTCTCTATTTGAGGATACTTTGCCGCAAATTTCGTTCTGAAATTTTGTCCTTTTTTGCGTGATGTTTCAAACTTCGCACTTTCATAATAGAGACGCATTAATTCCTCATTCATTGTGGTATCCCACTTGATGCTCTCCCACGGTATTTCTGTTGAAGTGGTTGGCTGCAAATAGCTAACGCTAGCCAAAGCATCCTCAGCAGACGCAGTTGATGTTTCACTGCTTACCGTATGTCGCAGATGTTCTTGCTGGCCAGCTGTTTGATTAGTGAGATCTGCCTGACCATCTCGCAGCTCACCATCACCAACGTCCCGCATGCTGTGGCCCCCAGCGGTGGCTCCAGGGGCGCCCCGACAATCCTCGGGTAGCGACAAGCGTTTCAAAATTTTTAAAATACTCTCCATTTATGGGTTTTGGTGTTCCTCTTAGTCACTTTCCTCTTCGTTCTCTGCTTGCCTGGCATGGGAAACCCTGTCAGTAGCAATGCTACAGCCAACATAGCCGTCAAATTCATGAGAGGAAAGCTCAAGCCCTACCGCGACGACAACGCGAGAACACCTTCGTTAGGGGTGTAATAGTAATATTATTATGATTTTATTATATATTATTAGTACTATTGTTTGACTTTCATCATATCATGGTTTGTCCATTCTTGTTTGTCCGTTCTCATCAAATCTCCACGTTTTGAGACCCCGTGAGTCAGAAAAAATGATTTTTACGAAGGTGTCGGTCTGTAGTCTGCAGTCTATCTGTAGCCTGTAGGCACGATAAATTTCGAAAGACTGATCAGATTGGATTGAGCTTTGGCACACGTTTTTAAGGCGTAAGAAGGAAGAACAAGTTCGTTAACCAGCCATTTTTGACCATTGGTTCTGGTTTTATTCATCGAAAATATTAGATATTTAAAAAAATAAAAAATTCAATTTTCCACCAAAACTATACGAGATATGAAAAAAATTTCTGAGAGTAAAATTGGTCATCAAAATGATGAACAAATGTTGTTGGAACCATTTTTGGATAAGTTACATATTTTTCGTTTTATTCGTAAAAAATTCTATTGAAAATAAAAAATTCTTTTTTTCGGCAAAACTATACAAGATACGAAAAAATGTTAAGAAGAAAAATTGTTTATATTTTGTTAATACCATTTTTTGATCAGTAACGTATTTTTCAGTTTGACCCGAAATGGAATTTTCGATTTTATAGTAGCATTTTCAGTAAATTAAACAAAAACTTTTTTTAAGCAATTAGGCGTTTTTCTTTGGACTTTGATAAAGTGTGCAGGTATTTCAATAAGAGCGTCTTCCTTAAGGAGGATAGAGCCTTGAGTAAATAAACTTCCTTTTTAATCTAAAAGCCAAAAAAAGCCGAGCCCGAAGTGCGAGTTAAATATATTATCGAGCGTGAAGCGCGAGATACAACAACCGCGCGCCCTAGGCGCGCTCAAACTTGCGAGCGAAAAACAAAATGTACTATTGACAAAGTTCTTGCTTCAGACAGCAGTTTTTCATACAAGAAATTCCTGTAATGTGTTTCATAGCGACATTTTAGAAAGATTAGAATCATTAATTTCCATTTCAATATAATAGATATAAATGATGTAGTTTTATCGTTTTATAACTGTGATATAATAGAAATCTTCTCTTATAACTTCATAAGGAATATTAATAGAGAAATTTGATTTACCTTTATTGTTCTTGTATCATATTTGTTGTTTTTTTTTTTCTTTCGAAGTGTTTGACATGTCCACCAAATTTACTTTTTCAATAATGTTCCAACTTTGCATAAAAAAATCTATTTTTTTTATATCATTAAGCCATTTCTCTTTCAGGATAGGCGTGACACTATCTGATTCGGGTAGTGTTTCTAAGTGGATAGTTTCTTTTAGTAAATAACTACAAGTGTGGGCTCACCACACCCACGACGGGCCAACGGCTCGCAGTATTCCCGAACGGGCACCCATCCAAGTACTAACCGCGCCCATCACTGCTTATCTTCAGTGATCTTACGAGAACTGGTGTTTTCAGCGTGGTATCGCCGTTGAATTATAAATGTAAATTTCAAATTAATGATCTTTTTTAAAATGTCTTCAGTTTCAAAAACCAATTATAGAAGTCCAAGTCTTCAAATCCTTTTTAAAAATTATGTCATCTTGTTCATTGAAAAAAAAACTTTTCTTCGATTAAAATTCCATTTATTCACAGACATGAATACAAAAGTAAGATGAACACATTTTATGAAAAATTCAAACTATTACCTATCTTCTTTCTACACCAAAAAAAGCTCACCAAGAAAAAAATTCGAATTGAATGTTATAATTACTCGTTATCGCTATCCCCACAAGCTAAATCATAATCTTGAGCTGAGTTGGTTGTTCTCAAATCGCGATAAAATGATTGATATTTGGGATCGATATATTGAATTAATTGCATGAGATCGTTATACTTTTGGACCGTGATGGTATTTCCATTCGGATAAAGAGGCGATAATTGAACATTTTTGAAATGTGTCTCAGAAATAGTTCTTTTCGCAATGTCCACCTTACGGATCTGTTCGTCATCGTATATCATATAAAGAACAAGTGGTCTCTCTCGATCGAGTTTGGTGGATCTGATTTTGAACCAGTTGATTTTTTCATTGTGCACGTCGACCTTTCGATTGACGATTAGTTGTTGCAACTCCTGTGACGACACAAAGTCTGTGGTTTGCATTTTAGTGACCTCAAATTTTGGATCTTTTTTTTTGATTTTTTGATAATCTCTATCCAATCAGCATTAAGGTTGTGCGGGTTCCCGACTTTTCGGTTTTGGATCGGTTTCGGGTATAGAATGCAAACCTTAAAGTTTCGAGTACCCGAAAGAATCGGGTCACCGGAAAATTATCGAGTCATTTCAAATGATCGGTTCCCATTTCTCACGAATGTTTCAATCTTGAAATTAAATAAAACAACATGTTTTCAATTTTCAATAATTTTAAAGAGAAATATAATCGATCTTGAGAAGTTAAGGCATTTCTGGTATCCGTAGTGTTCCAAAGAGTTTAAGTGCTCGTTAAAATTCTCACGAGCATGAGAATATGCTCGAACTGTATGTGCTTTGAGAATTTCATGAGCATTTATGAGCATTTTGAATTTGGATTGAAAAAATCGTATTTTATACTTTTATTAATAATAATTACATTGTTTAAATTTCGCGGGAAAATGCATAGCTTGAAATTGGAAAGGGTGCTAAATTTTGTTTCTAAATATATTTAAAATACATTTTAGCTATGCTTCGAAGTCAGAAAAAAATTTTCAACCAAAGAAATGAATTTTTGACTGGAATGTCAAATGATGAATCTTCAACCAAAAATATGAATTTTTAACCAAATAGTTATTTGAATTTTTGACCCAAAAGATCAATTTTCTACCAAAGAAGACTCATTTTCAACTAAGTACATGAATTTCCATCTAAAAAAAAATAAATTTTCAACCAAAATTATAACAGTTCAAATGTCAGAAAAATTAATTTTTAACAAAAAAAGAAACGAGTTTTCAACCGAATATTTTTTTTATGAAGAAAAACGATTTTTTAACCAAAAATAAAATAATAAAATTCTGAGTTGAAACAATCAATTTTCAACAGAAAAAATGAATCCTCAATAAAATAATTCAATTTTAAACTAAAAAAGATCAATTTACAAATTAAAAATATAATATTTCAATTTGCAGTCAGAAAAGTTAATTGAAAAAAAAGAGTTTCCAGCCAAATTAATTTATTTTCAACTAAAAATATGCATTTTCAAGCGAAAATGGAATAGTTATATCTTCAGTAAAAAAATTAATTTCAAACTAAAAAGAAACGAACTACCAACTAAAGAAATTAATTTTTATTCACAATTATGTATTTTCAACAAAAAATGGTGGATTTTTCAATCCAAAAGATGAATTTTCCACCCACAAAAAAAAACGAATTCATGTTTGGGTTGAGATACTTCTTCGATGAAGATGATCGGCCATAATGAAATATTCGAAAGTATGATCTTGATTTCTTCGTGGAAGGATTGACATAAATTCATATTTACTTAAGGTCACACAATTCTTCCTTAGGCCTGCGCGAATGATCAAAGTTTTCTGGGTCTTGTTCGAATCTTGATAATAACTTCGAAAGATTTCCTCCTGACGGGTCATATTGATTTTCGTCGAGCAATAAGTTTCGCATGGGCACAGAGTTTGACCTTGGAAAATTTTCGCGGGTATTGTCTTCCCACTTTTTGTCACACGCTCTTGACCACGTTCCACCCTTTCTTTCGCCAAAAATTTCTTGTGCAAATAAGGTTTTCTTTTTCGAGAAGGTCTTTCCCCATTTTGTAATGGAGCTGAAATAAATAAGTTAGAAGCAAGATAAAACCAAAATTCAAGTTTTTTACGATATTGAAAAAATCCTGGTCTAATTTGTCAAGCCAACATGAATTAACCAAGAAATATAAATCGTCACGCCTACCCCGAAAGGGAAATGGCTTAATGGTATAATAATAATAATACAGGAATCGTACTTTCATTCTCTTTATCGAAACGAAACCCTTCATCTTCTGAACCAGAATCACTTTCGTCCAAAAAATCTGAGGGCCCGGAAATATCTGCAATTTTCAACAGTGACGAGAAATATACATTTTAAGACCTATGTTGTAGATTCTTGGAGAAGCAATAAAAAAACATTTGAAAAAATAATGTACAAACCTTTGTCCATTGACATTGTTGACAAGAAATTAGGTGAAAATTTTATTTTCCTTTTCAAATAAAACCAGTTGGTTTTAATTTATAACAAAATCAATGAAAGTTTGAAATACAACTGTCCAACATCACACAAATTATGATGATTTGATTTTCGCAAACGATTGTCCTTTTCATACGATTTTTTCGAATGTGTAACAAGAAGACAATGGCTTATTTGTTTGGTCGTCACTATGTGAAACAGTGGAGTGTGATTTAAATTCCGAATACAGAACACAATTTTTTAATTTGAACAATTTAATGATTGAAATTTTTCTGAAATGTCGTTATGAAACTCTTGACAGCAATTTCTTGTATGAGAAACTGCTACCTGGAGCAAGAACCTTGTTAACAGTATATTTTTTGTTGAATGTTTTCGAGGCAAAAAGCACCGTGTGTACCTCAGGACGAAAATAGACTATTTTTGCCCTTAGATGCATAATGTACTATTTTACATCATTCGATTCTGAAAGAAATTCTGTATTTTTCCACATTAAAAACAGAAGTATTTTCCCTACAAGAATGGTCTAGTGATAATAATAATGATGAGAGTCAAAAAATATTATTATTATCAAACAGTTATTATTATTATCGCCAATGGCGATACTACGCTGAAAACACCAGTTCTCGTAAGATCACTGAAGTTAAGCAGCGTTGGGCGCGGTTAGTACTTGGATGGGTGATCGTTCTGGAATACTGCGTACTGCTGGCCCGTCGTGGGTGTGTTGAGCCCACACTAGTAGTACTAGTAGTAAATAATCCACCTAGAAATACTCCACAGTGGGAGTCTGTAACCCATACGTGGCGCGTCCCCGGGTGGCGGATAGGGGAATGCTCGCTGGAAACAGAGGGCAGGGCTGAAATAAAATAGGCCCCACGGACCAAACAGACTGGGTGAAGGACACACCGAGAAAAAACAATGACCTATTCCTGTAGCGGCCCCGTACCGAGGGTTTCTGCTGAATATGGTTACACTACTCAATAAGCAGTCGCAGGTAATGTCCAGGGATGGTCCCGAAGGAAAAACCTCCAAGCCAAGGCGTTAATCCACTGTGCCGAAGGCTGCATGGCACCAGGGGTGTGGCGTTCCAAACGGTGTCTACTCGTGGAAATTTTAATGGCCAAATTATCAAATTTGAATAGAAGTGTGTGTGAGGAGATGGGAGGAGAATTAGACGTTGTGGAGGAAGTGTGACAGGAGTCAATGGACTCCTGCCAGACACGATATAATGAATGCGTTCAAGTATACGGAGGAGGGTCCGAGAAACATTCAAGACCTCAAGGATGTGCTGGAGGAGATGCAGAAATTCTGCAACTCCAAACGAAATATGTTTATGCCCATTAGGGACGGACTGGAAAAGGCGCAGAATGTGATGGGGGAGTTGGAAAGATCCCTACGGTGGATGGATGCATGTTACCAAGACGCGATAACATACTCGGCAAAGGAGGTAGTGAAAAAGTACCTACACAAGGGAAGAAAGACAAGAGAAGATTTGAGCCAGAGCGGTACTCAAAATGAAGAAGCCGTGGAGGCTCCCACTACCCATCTTGGGAAGCGCGGAAGGGAGCCTTCAATGAGTCCCGTGGAGACAAATGCTGTCAGGCAGAAGAAGAAGAAACTGAGGACCCGCAATACCATTGCGGCGTCCTCGACACTGAACGGCGGGGACGCAGAGGAGAACACTCCTGCACCCCCAACCATGAAGAAGGAGAAGCTTAAGAGAGCCCGACCCGAGGCGGTCTTGATAAGACCGGCTGAGGGTTCGAGCTATGCGGAGGTCCTGAGGAACCTCAAACAGAAGGTGAAGCCGGACACCCTTGGCGTAAAAATCAGGGGGGGTCAGGCAGACCCGAAGGGGAGAGGTTCTGGTGGAGGTAGGGCCGGCTGCGGGCGGCAGATCAAAGCTGTCCGCGGCCATTAAGGAAGCAATAGGGAGTAGGGGGAACGTACGCGATCTCGTTCCCCGCATCGAAGTTGAGGTCCTGGACCTCAACCTTATTACGGATGCAGAAGATAAAGAGGCTGTCGTCCGAAAGCATTTCGGGAAAGCAGCAACGGGAGAGGTGAAGGTTAGCGTGACGAGGAAGGCCTCCAGAGGTAATATGAGGGCCTTTGTCGAAATGAAGGAGGACCTGGCGAAGAGACTTCTCCGCACGGGACACCTCAAAGTGGGGTGGTTGTCCTGTCGTGTGCGGAGGAAGACAGAGTCTACAAGGTGTTACTGCTGCCTGGGCTTTGGCCATATGGCGGCGGGATGCAAGGGTCCGGACCGGACCCAGGCCTGCTGGAGGTGCGGCAAAGAGGGCCATAGGGCCGCGGCGTGCGAAAGTGCACCTCAAGGACGACCAAGCTAAAGAACATCGCCCAGCCAGGATGCCGAAAGCCGACGAGCCCGGGTTGTGGTACCACCACACCGCTGAGGACGATGCGTGCATCTTGGTCGGGTGATGGTTTGAAGAATGCCAAGCTGGCAGGTAAAAGTAGAAGACGAAGCACGGCTTAATAGCCTTTGGCCTGGGGCTCCGAAGCAATGCGGTAGACATTGCTTCGGAGCCCCATGCCAAAAACCTGGGACTCTGAAGTAATGCGATAAGCGGTTCCGGAGTCCTGGGTTGGCGGGACAAGGAGTTAAGGTTTAGTGGGTAGGTGCCGTTTGGTAAGTCCCACACTCACCTTCGTTCCTTGTGGACTGCGCGCCCATGTGTGCATCTCACGTGTATATATTTTAAATGTATATGCGTGGGATGCATATATTGGGCTCGTGGTCCCCAAAGTTCGAATGTGGTTAGTGCATGAGCATTTTTCCGTTTTTACTCCTTTAAATAAAAAAAATAAATAAATCTGCCCGCTCCGCGGGCACATTCTCATCACGCGCTTCGCGCTCAGCTCGCTTCGCTCGCAAGTTTCTTCGATGAAAAGAAAAAGTTTATTTCCAAATATTATAAAATTATTAAAACCTCTACATATGAAGTGATTGTTAAATTTGTTTTTGTTTTAGACTGAAAGGGAAATTTATTTACTCAAGGTTCTATCGACCTTAAGGAACACATTCTCATTCAGATACTCACGCTTCGCGATTTGTATTTGGTTTCAAATCAAGAATAATTATATAAATTAGGCGACAAATTTTATTAGTTAAAATGTTATTTTAGATTTTCCGTTTTTCAAAAAAGTTATTTTTTCATTTTGAATATATTTTTACAACGAAAATTGATTTTTCCAAAGTTTTCCAAAAATTTGATTTCTTTTACTGTCAATGTTATTTTCACGAATAAAATAAAAATTACGCATCCTATCGAAACATGATGGATAACCAATTTGTACCTCTTCTTTGAATGAACAAATGTTGTCTCCTTCATGTTTTTCGTAGCTTGTGTTATTCGTCTAAAAATTTATTTTTTCTATTTTCAATGCTGTTTTTCATGAATAAAACAAAAACTACGAGTCATATCAAAAAGTGAATAATAAAAAATTTGTAGATCTTTCTTAGGCGCATAATTTTGGTCCAGTCATCTTTTGTCGTATCTTGCATAGTTTCACAGCAAAATGGAATTTTGGATTTCTCATTATTTTGTTGTGCGATCAGAATTTAAATTTTTTATTTTTTGGAAAATTCAAAAAGTTGTTATGAAAATATTGTAAGGTGTTCAAAAATCAACGTTTTTCTTTCCTTGACTTTTTTTCATAACGTGCGTTTTTTGGCTTAAAATGTTCATTTTCGTTTGTTTTTTGGAATTTTGAAAATGCTATAACTCTGGTAATTTTTTTTTCATCCGAAAAAGTAATTAGGATATTTTTTTCCTCTTTTTTCTTACTACTAATAACCGTCCATAGAATTTCCAAATCTTCAAAAAAAGTGTTCTCAAAAATTTTCAAAATGTGCTCACTTTTTGAATTTTCATCCGAAATAGCTGGTTAACGAACTTGTTCTTTCTTCTTAGGCCCTAAAAAAGTGTGCCAAAGCACAACCCAATCTGATTATTTTTTCGAAAGTTATCGTGCCTACAGACAGACAGACAGACTACAGACAGACACCTTGGTAAAAACCTTTTTTTCTAGCTCAGGGGGTCTCAAAACGTGGAGATTTGATGAAAACCGACCAAGTCAAATTTTACATAAAACCAATACCTTCTCATTAGAATGAGAATGTAAAAAACCTAGAAATACCACCCGAATCAGGTGGTGTCACGCCTACCCCGAAAGGGAAATGGCTCAATGGTATAATGGTATGGTATATTTTTATGATTTCTAATGCATCACTCGAATCGATAATTATTTCTGCATTTTTTCTACGTTTTTGAATGATTTTTTTTTTACTTTTTTGATAACAATGTTGTATTGGTTCTAAGATAAAACACTTTTTCTTGATTTTCTCGATTTCAAGTCCTATGAAGTTGCAAAATTTGTGCTCAGAACGACAGAAAATTGATTTAAAATATAGGAAAAAGTTTTTAACATAAAACTTTGATGGACAGTATAATACTTTTTCTATATTTTCAACTGAAGACTATCGTACGATTTCGTGAAGTTAAAATTTGTATTAATTAACTTACGTTTTGATATGAAATAGAAGTACAAAGTCAACTATATGAAAATGTCATCAAGTTTTAATTATTATTCTTTATTGGTAATCTGGACTAAAATTTTTCTTTGTTTTGAGCTATACATTTTTTTTAACGGTTGAATTTTATAAATTGCAACGATTTCTAATTACAGCTATAAAAAATGATGGCTAGAAATCATAAAGAAAGATCGGCATTTCTTATTATACAAAGTGTAGTTTTACGAAAATTGTGCCGATCCAAAGTTGTGCCGTGACGGATCAGCCCGTGAATTTATTTGTAAAATTGTAAAAGATCAATTTGGCGCGTTGAAAATCTATTTGACGTTTTTGCAC
>CAKNXH010042581.1:4920-24437 GCA_932178445.1 Andricus quercusramuli
CCCCCCCCCCCCCCCCACACAACTCATAAGAAATCTGTACAATAGGGGATCTAAAAGGTCATAATCATTATGTCACTAATGGACGTTCCTTCGATCAATATCATGAGATTCCACAGGACAAAAATAAGTTTAAAAAATTCGTAATCAGGGTTTCTAACCGACGGATGATTTTCAATTCCTGGTTTTCTCCTGTTCAATTAAAAAGAGTACAAAAGATTTGTATGATTTCAAAGATTTTATAAGATTTCAAGAAATTTCTAAACATTTTAAAAGATTTCAAAAATTACTAATTTGGAACAGGGAATTTAAGAAAAGAATTATAATTCTGAATTTGAACAGGGATGCTTTTAAATTCCCTTTTTCTAAGTCAGAATTAAAATTATTTTCTCAAATTCTTGTCCCACATAAAAAATTATCTGTTCTAAGTCATATAATAATTCTTTACGGAAATCTCATGTTTCAAAGTGAAAATTATATTACTTTACTGAAATTTCCTGTTCCAAACTCATAATTATAATTCTTTAGTGAAATCCCCTGTCCCAACTCAGAATTCTAATTCTTTTAGAAAAATTACCATTCCAACTCAGAATTAGAGTAATAAAATATATGAAACCATTTTTAATTTGCATATTCGAGAGAAAAATCCCGGTCCCTGAATGGAATTTCTGCTCATTTCCCAATTTCCTGGCCAGGTAGAAACCTTCGTAATATTCAGTTTTGCAAACATCGCTAATAATAATTTTTTTCGTAATTTACATAATATGCCCAACTTTCGAAAATCTTGTAAGATTTTAATATTTTCAGATATTCTAGGCCAAAACTTAATTTTTATAAACCTCAAACAAAAAGTAATAATGTTTATAAACTTTGCAAACTATCATGAAATATGTTCCTGTAGAAACTTTCTCGCATTCGAAACTCACCTAAAAAAAATTGAGAAGACTTCAGAAATTCATTCAGGGTCTGTCCATTTTAATTACTAAAATCTTATTTTCATTAAGGTAGATTTTGAGTCTTATAAAGTTTTTATTCTTTTCATTTTTCTTTTTTTTTCCTCAAAAGAATTTTAGCATAGTTTGATAAGCTTGTAAAAATTATTTCAGATTTTTGAGGATTACGTATGAAAATGAGATATTTGTTTTAAAAAACTGAAAATATTGAAATCTTACAAGATTTTTGAAAATTTGACTATTATGTATGATTAGGAATAAAAATTAATATTAGCGATTTGTGCAACACTCTGAGAATTTTTTAAACTTATTCATGCCCCGCGGAACTTCAGGATATTGATGGACGTATTTCAAATTTTATACAGGTTATAACGGACCCAAAATTAAACTTTTCAGTGCTAGGCTGTTTTTAATTTCTAATTTTTTTTCGACTCACCCTATTAGACATTATAAAATTATAAACTTGGAGAAACATAAAAAAATAGTTTTTCTTTTGCAATATCAAGATCCAGGTTTTCTAACCTTATTTTTGTAGAAGATTTGTGGAAGATATCGTAATTTTGATCCAATAAGGACGGTAGACATGTCTGGTATACTGGTAAACGTATTCTCTAAAATTAGAAACCAAATTCGTTGCGCATATTCTTCTTTACTAGCTAAATCAATTGCGACAGCTCCACCTGAAATTGATAGAGAAAAGCGCTTAATTAATTTCAGAAAATTTGTAGTTAGTAAATAATTTTTTATTATAAAGCTATTTACTGAAGTTTAAAGGTTTTTTATTCAGATGAGAACAATTGCTAGCTTTGTGATCGAAGATATTTGAAGGAGGCTCAATTTTTTAAAGCGATAGAATTTAAAGGAAATTTTGGAACTGACCGAATTAATTAAAAACCACACAGTCACAGAATCATTTGCCACTCAAATATGTTGTTTTCAAAGGGAATACGACGACACATATCTTACAGATTTGCCGCACAACATTTTAGACAAACTTGTGATTTTTTAATTTTTTTGAATGAAAACAAGCATTATTAAAATGTGGTCAAAACAATTTTTAGAAGTGTGATATTTTTAAAGTGAATTTAGGTATTCATCTTTTTCTTTCTGATTCTGATACAATTTCTCGCTCTCTTTCGAAATCCGTTGGAAAATTTTGAAACTTAAAAAAATTCAATTATTCATTTGTTAAACAATTTTTTTGACAAATCGGTGCCGTCTTGTTCCTACTGAAAAATAAAATATTTGAGTGGCGAATGATTCTGTGATTTGAACATGATCTGCCTGCCCGATTTGCGATGAATTCGGCCAATAAACTTAAATTTGGAAAAGCTTTATGATGACATCCAAATTTAGAAAAGACATAAGCAAATCAAATCTTAAGCCCTTAAACCCCCTGCAATTGAAAATCTAAAATACCTAAGGACCTGCCAAAGACAATGATTTCATTGGTATTTATATCACTTCGCGTAGCTAAATATTCAATTCCAGCTCGCGCATCCATATACAATCCTTCTTCGGACGGAGAACCCTGTGAGAGTCCAAATCCTCTATATTCTAACATCAGAACATTACATTCAAGGTTTTCATAGAGGCCAACTACATTTTGAAGCCTAAATAAAAAAGAATCATTACTCAGAAGCATTAAATGACTTTAATGTCCACATAAAAATTATCAGGCGTCACAGCGCAAGATTTTCTCAAAATAGGTGAAAACGGCAATTTTTTTTTAAATAATGGACAAAATAAGGTGAGAAAAATTAATTTTTAAAATACTTCAACTGTCCAACTGTATTTAGAGGTTGCTAAAGTTGTATTATAGTTGATATGCAACTTTATGAGCTAATAATCTTTATTTTTTACAGTTAATTTTTTTTTAATTTTTCATAAAAACTGAACTGAACTTCTTCACAAAGATGTGAAATTCCTCCAGATTTTTTTTGTGAGAAACAACATTCTGAAAGGGTGTTTAATATCCATAATGCATCGATTTTATGCTAGGTATTTTAATTTATTTACATGTACTGTTTAATACAAAAAATTTAAATCCTCAATAAATTCTGAAGAAGTGATACCTATAATTTTGTAGACAAGTTTACAGTTTAATAAATGGAGTTCAGAATAAATAAAAATTTAAATTCTTCTTTAACGATCAACATTCAAAACTTAAAAACCAAGAATACAACGAAAAAGAAAGTGAAGGCAACCTCCAAATCCCCTTTTTTCTTTTTTCTCTTGGCTTTTGTAATTAAAATTTTTTTTTTAATCATAATCAAGAACATTTAAACAAATCTACAGATGTTTCAGTGTATCGGGTTTAATTCGAATAGAGACATTTAAGAGTGTGTTGTCCCAATTTGATCGCTGAATTCTTTTTTTTTTTGTTTAACTTTAAAGCATTTCGTAGAAAAATTTAAAACTGTAAAAAATATAAATTATTATCTCATAAGAGTGCCATATCGGATTTAAAAACAACTTTAGCACCCTTTGATTAAAAAAAAATACAAAATAACTTTCTCACCAAAAGAAAGAATCTTCCGCTTCAAGGTTTTAGAAAATTAGAGAAAAAGGGGATTTTCCGGGGTACTCTAAGATACACATTTTTAAAATAAGTATAAGAAAGGGAAAATATCTTGAAAATAGGAGAAATTTCTCGAAGAAAGGGGAATTTTTTGAAAAAACGGGAAAAAAGGAGAATAGCGAAATTAATTTGAAGCCTGAATTATTCTGAATAGTTAAATTATATAAATATTTATTTAAAATATAACCTGTGTCCCATATTCCCAGCATTACCATGAAGAAAAAGAACAGTTGGAGCTTTTTTTACTTTATCCTCTGGTTGTGGAATAAAAAACATGTGCAACATTGTGCCATCCTTCGATCGAATAAACAAACTTTGATATGGCAAATTGCACGTTGAAGGTGAAGGAACGTAAACTCTTGAATGCCTTGGAATTTCGGGATAGTATAACAGTTCGTCTTCCATATGGTAAAGAACTCCTGAATAAAATGAAAAAGAACTTTTATCACAGGGAAATTGTTTAGGTTTTCAACTTTATAGTAGAAGTAGACTTATTTGAAAGTATTTTAATTTAAATTTTATTTCACAATGACGACATGATATCCATTTATTTGGTGGGTCACATTTATTTAAAAGGTCGAAACTGACAGAACTATTAGTATTTTAATTTCGTTTCAAAATCTAAACATGGGCCGAAACACCAAATGTAACCATCTGACAAACTTCAGAGCTATGAGAGAATAGGGTTGCTACAAAATCCCAATTTCAAAATTACCTGACTTTCCCTGATTTTTTCCCTCGCCAATTTTTCATTTTCCTAAACCGTTATACATTTTTCTTACAGGTATAACAACCAACCTTATCCAAAGGAGATCAATCATGCTAATGAAACAAATATTTCTTTCTAAATTTATATTAAACATTTTTAGTGCCATCAGCAGACTTCACAGCCAACAATACTTTCAAAACAGGAGAAATAGGGTGATTTTTCACGAAAATAGAATAATAAATTATTTTAAATCAAATTAATGTACTCAATATGAAACGCTTAAGATGTTAAGTTGAAATATATTACATTTTCAAAGAAACAGATGAATTTTTAACCATAGGTATCAGTTTTCAAGCTAAAAAGACGAGTGCTTTAAAAAACAGGTACATACTTATAGGTACAGACTACTAAACCCGAAAAGATGAATTTTCAAAAAAAAATTAATTTTCTACCTAGCAAAATGATTTTTTAACGGAATAATTTAATTATCAACAATGAAAAGTATTAATTTTAGACCAAGCATTTTCATTTCCGTGCAACCAAATAATTGAATTATCAAGTAAAAGGACGAATTTTCAACAAAACAGTTCAATTCCCAGCAAAAAAAGATTACTTTTATTCCTTTGGATAAAGTAGTTGAATATTCAACAAAATAGTTGAATCTTTAACCAAATAGTTGAATTTTCAAGCTATAAAGATGAATTTTCAACCAAATGGTCGAATTTTTTCAAACAAAAAAGAAACTAAACTTTAACCAATTTTTAGATATCCATACCCTTTAAAATTGTATAGGCCTCAACAAAATTTATTGATTTACTTACCGAAAAAAACCATATTTATAGTAAACTGTAACCAGTAATAGTTGCATTTTCTATCAATAAGTTAAATTTGCAAGCCAAAAACGAATTTTTCAGAAGACAGTTGAATTTTCAACCCGTAAATATAACAAAATAGTTGAATCTTCAAACCAAAAAGACGAATTTTGTAAGAGAGAGTTAAAATTTCAAGCCCAACTTTTTTCTCAAAAAGTCTGACGCTAAACAGAACAGTTAAATTTTCGACAAAAAAATGTCTTTTTAATGAAACAGTTGAATTTTAAATAAAGTACTGAAATTTTCCATTAAATAGTCAAATTTTTAACCAAAGGAATGAACTCTGAATCCAAAATATAATAGTAGATTTTTCAAATAAAAATAAATAACTTTTAACCAAAAAATATGACTTTTAAAAGAAATAGTTGAATTTCTACTAAAAGATGAATTTTCAAACCTAAATGACGAATTTTCTAGAAAAAAATTAATGTTCAACACAATAATTGAATTTTCAGCCAAAGAATGTGATTTTCAACAAATAATTAATTTTTCAACAAGACAGTTGAATTTTTAACCAAATAATTGAATTTTCAACCAACAAAGATGCATTTTCAACCAAATACTTGAATTTTCAACCAAAAGGGACAATTTTTCAATAAAATAGTTAAATTTGTAACCAAATAGTTGAACTTCAACCTACCAAGATGAGTTTTGAAGCGAATGATCAAAATTTCAAACAAAGAAAAATATAATAGTAGACTTTTCAATTTAAAAAATTATATTTCAACCAAAAAAGATGACCTTTTAACAAAATAGTTGAATTTTCAACAAAATATTAAAATTTTCCACCAAATCCAAGTAATACAATTTTTGGTCTTTACAGTCTTATAAAAAACAACACATTTTAATTATGGTGTCAAAGTTTTAATAAGATCGACGTTTCGGCTCGGCTTTGAGCCATTCTCAAGATCTGAAATCGATACAAATTATCGGAAAAACATTAATAAAAAACTGACGTAACGTCAATTATTTCTTAGTCATTAATAAACAATCCAGTTTAAAATCAAAAGATCTTTAAATTTCTAGCGAGGTATTAAAGATAAAGAACATGTACGAACAGTCGGGTGTTTGAGTTTGGTTCGGTTATCACCAACCGATATTATTGTTTCCACCAAATATTTGAATTTTTACCAAAAGAGATAAATTCTGAACCCAAAATATAATAGTAGACATTTCAAATACACAATAACTCCAATATAAGGCCGACTGATTTAGTTCTTCCTAGAACTGCTGGCCCACGCAGTTTCTCAGCGCACAATCAGTGTCAACAAAGCGTCGCCACCGCGCACCATTCGTCCAACGACGAATTTAGTGCCACGGCCACTGCGAGGCAACCCCCAAAACTGGCCTTATATTGGAGTTTTTGTGTAAACAGAATGAACTTTCAACAAAAAAATGACTTTCTGAGGAAATAGCTGACTTCACTACCAAAAGATGACTTTTTAATCAAAAAGGACGAATATTCTATCCAAAAAGACGAATGTTCAACAAAACAGTTGAATTTTCGGCCGAAAAAGATGATTTATTAACAAACTAGTTGAATTTTAACCAAATATTTGAATTTTCAATGGAATAATTAAATTTTCAACCAAACGGTAACTTTTTTTTACCAAAAAGATGAATTCTAAACCAAAGATATCATGGTAGACTTTTTAATTAAAAAGAATGAACTTTTAGCCCAAAATAGTTGGATTTTCTTATTGAGTTTTATTAATTCAGTTTGCATTTACAAAAAAATGAGAAAAAGGGGGAAAAAGAGAAGTTTCTTGAAAACAAGGTAAAGAAGGGGGATCAGAGGAATTGGAGTTGGGATCAGAGGAAAGAGTGTGAAGTCCGGGTAACAGTCATACCGAATATTATGAATTTCAACTTCAGCTTATTAAAAATTCCCTGTCTCTATCAAGTTTTCCCTGCCGTTCCCTGACTTTTCATTAGTCCCTGACCCGTAGAAACCCTAGAGAATTAAAGGTCCGGGGTTTCAGCTTCAAAAATAATTTATATTCTTGAAATCTAACAAAGCTTATTCTGTAAATCTGAATTCAGGCGCTCTTGAAGAATTATACCTGCAAATGTTAAATTTTTTCTAGAAAAATCTTTGCCCAAGTTTCTCTCAAGATTGGATTAAAGTATAAGATAAAGTATGTTTTAAAGAATATTCTTACCCGTAGTAGCGAAGCAAAGCAGAAAAAACGTAAAAACACCACCGTATAGCCAGTAAAGTACGATGCAACCGAAAATGTAAATTCCAGATAATGCCCAGCATCTCAGTGCAAAACCACTTAAAGCACGAATAGGACGGCTACGACTTAATCTTATACGCAGGGACATAGTGATGTGATAATTGTTGTCAACAATTTACGTATAATTTTCCTAATTTCGAATTGAGCAACATCGGCTACCTCGGTAACCTCAAAATTTTGAAGTGCCTTTTGGCGATAAAACGGTTCTTATCGTTCTTATTCATTACGTAAATATAACTGTCACCATCCTCATGACTCAATGTTCTGTTTTTAATTATTGATTCTATTTTTTAATAATTGAAGGTAAATAATGAGATTTATTTTGATTGAATGCAATCCATACTGTGTGAGGTTAGGAAGGTTTACACGCACACAAGCCTGCACAAGCCTCAAATCACAAAAGCACGCTGCTATCGCTGCATTCTGCAACACCTGAACGCACACACACATCGCGCGCGCGCACGCACATTTATCGATTATCATCTTTCGAGATTTCGAAAAAGTCGATTCAGTAATTTATGGATTCCAGAAATAATAAGACATGGGACTTGAAACCAACTTGAAAATAATGGACACAGGATCTTTTATAAACGGAATGCAACAATATATTAAATACAAATATATTTATTTTAAACAAAAAAATTACTTCTACTGAAAAAGATAACATTTTAACAATAATCGAAATAATTGAATTTTCAGCCTGAAAGATGAAGTCTCAACAAAAAAGTATAATAGTTTATGTTTTAACCAAAAAAGATGAAATTTCACTTAAAACAAGAATTTTTGAACCCAAAAAGACGAATTTTCAATTAAAAAAGAGTTTTAAGTCAAAAGAACGAAAAGAAAGTTCACCTAAATTTTCGAACCTACAAGCGAAAATACGAATTTTTTGTATAAAAATTGAATTTTCAACCAAAAAATATTAATTTTCAGCAAGAAAAATTTATTTTCAACGAAATAGTCAATTTTTCAACCAAAGAGATAAATTTCACTAAAAAAAATTTCACCAAAGTAATAATTCATCTTTTACCCACGCAGTTGAATTTTCAATTGATAAACATCATTTTTCAACAAAATAGTTTAACTTTCAACATCCAAGAAAAACGCGATTTCTACCAGAGAGGTGAATTTTCAAATTGAAAAGACAAATACAAAAAAAGTTGAATTTTCATCCAAAAAGGATGGCTTTTTAACAAATTTGTTGATTTTTTAAACAAATATTAAAATTGATAACTAAAAAGATAATCATCAGGAGGAAGCAACTGGAAAAAAAGAAATACAAATATAAACCCTGGCGGACCGGCCGAACGCAAACATTACGCTACAGCGTAACGGTAAAGTAATGGCCGGTAAAGTAATGGTAAAGTAATATGGCATTATAATTGATAAAAGAAACAAAATTAATATGTAAACTGTTGCAATTATAATAAAGCGTTAAAATTTACGTTAAATGGTCATGCCGTCATTGCAACAACTTGCTTTCTCATCGTTAAAAAATAAAAAAACAAAGTGGCTGTCATTCAAGTCAGGCCCCTGCAGACTGGCAACCCACTTGAAGCCCCGTTAACGGGTTGCCAATATGCAGGGGCTGCCCGGTAAGAAGGCTTGCATTAAAAAGTATTGGAAAATTTTATGTACCCAGTGGTAACGTAACAAATATTAAATACTTCTGGATCCCCTTTCTGTCCTCCCGTTTTGAATCTCCACAACAGTAGAAGTTATCTCTTAAATTGTAACCCTTTCTATACCCAGCGGCGATGATATTTTTCTGAATAATTTTGGATACCGCGAAGCAACCGCGAAATATAAAAATTTTAATCTTTTTTTAGAATTTTCTGTTTTTCGAATAATAATGAAGTCAAAAGCTTTTTAAAATATAGCATCGGTCATTTTACGACGTCAGGATTAATTTCCACACAGATGGCTATGGTGAAAAATAATTTTTTGAGTTTTTTATCATCATTTTATATTTTTGCAATTGATAATATTTAAACAAAGCCAATATTTTACGATAAAGAGATGTATTTTTGTAAATAACCCTACTAGATTTTGCAAATTTCTTGCTTTTGGAGCGCGTTCTAATGCTTGAAACGACAATTGTCTTTTTAGTTTATTTGAGGTTACGTTTGGCAGCTCCGATTGGCTTTGAAAGGGATTGCAATCTTATTATTTTCGCCGCCTAATGAGGATTAAAAAACGAAGGACAGAAAAGGCATTCTTAGGGATTCCAAATTTCTAATACTTTTTAATGCAAGGCTTCTTACCGGGTGGACTGCAATGACAGTCACTATGTTTTTTTATTTTTTAACGCTGCAAAAGCAACTTGTTGCAATTACGGCATGGCCATTTAACGTAAATATCAACGTTTTATTATAATTGCAACAGTTTACATATTAATTTTGTTTCTTTTATCAATTATTATGCCAGATTACTTTACCATTATTTTAGCATTACTTTACCGTTACGCTGTAGCGTAATGTTTGCGTTCGGCCGGTCCGCCAGGGAATACAAGGCAAATAAATTACTAAGAAGAATATTATATCAGGGTAACCGCAAAAATTCATTTTAAAAATTCCCTAATTTTTCCTTGATTAACTTATCATTTTCCCTGACCATTAACAATTAAAGACCAGACTCTCAAATCTGTAACAAATTTAACCTAGAATCTTTTACAAACGGAAGAAAACAATTTCAAATTAAAGTTGATTTAAAATTTATTCGGCTTGAAAGTTATTTACAGTTATAGAAATTCCCTGACTTGGGACAGATTTTTTTCTAAATCCTTGACTTTTTCCTCTTCCTGAACAATAAAATTCCCTGCCTTATTTTTAAATTGCTGTTGGCACTCACCCGATTTCTTTGGTGCGTAAAGTTAAATTCATATTAAATTTCTGTACAATTACTGCGAGTTATTTGTTTCATTTGAAAAGACAGCGTAAAATAGCATAACAAAATCTCTCGACCCCTCCCTGCCCTTGTGCTGTTACGTAATTTAAGTCCGGTCCCTCAGGACTAAAATAAGGATAAAGATCCCTAAGGATCTAAATATCACGTAAGGTAGATGTCCCAGTAATCGGGACGGTCCCAGTAATCGTGAGTTTTGAGGTGTAAACGCCAGAATTAAGTATTTTCCGCATAAAAATACAATCCTAAAGTATTTTTAAGTAAGGTTGAACAATGCTTGTTGTGGAAACCAAATTAGTTTTTTTTATACAAATAGTGCACATGGGTAAAAAAAATTCATTTGTATTGCCGGTGGCGATGAATCACGAAACGTGGAAAATAGCTTAACATTTTGGTTAGGAAAGGCGTCTCTTTACTTAAGCTTTTACTATGTCAAGAAATTAGTTTATCGGGACGAAAATAATTTTTTTGTAATAAAAAATAATTTTTGTTTAATAAAATAAAGTAAAATCTTAATTTAGTACCTTCTCGTTCAAGAAATATCGGTCACGATTATAGGGACATTTCAAAAGCATAGTTGCTCGAGTAATCGTGACCTGTCACGAAGACTAGGACGACTCTGTCAAAATTTTATTTCCATATTTCGTTTAAATAATAATTTAATTAATTTCAAAAAGGTATGAAATGAAACCGGAGAACTGACTTATTACTGTGAGTAGTAATCGTAATATAAATTAGTGCTTAAAACTGAAAAAAGGTGATGTAAAATATTTGAATGAGTTTAGAGATTTCATTATCAACTTTTGAGTTTATTATCATTCTTCGGTGAAGTTAATATTTATTGAGTAATTTTTCATTAGATAACATTAATCTTTACTGCATTATATAAAGAGAAATGTGTAATAGATATATAATTATTGATAGTTTTAATATTGTGACAACGTAAACAGAAAATAACCTCATTTTTTTTTGCCACTGCATTTTCGTTATTACCTATCGTGATAAAAATTCTAATAAATATTTATCTCGACTTATTTCTGTGACCCCTTTATTTCTTATGAATAACATATTAATTTTGTTCGATAATATTTGTAACAGAAATAAAAACTAAACATTTTGAAAGAAAATTCATTTTCATTATGATTAATTTTCATAGAGTCCATCAGACTTATTAGAACTATCAGAAGATTCGATTTTGAGGTTGTTTCGACGGCTTTCATCACAGAGGTCTCAATCAATATAAAATTAACAATACATCTTTCATTTCATTAGAGTATAGTAAAAAAACAAAAATACACTTAAAATACACCTCCAAATTGCTAAAAACTGATTTCAAGAAAGCTTATCCTTTTTCACGAAGACTGGGACAACGACTCACGATTACTAGTACATGACAGATTTGGAAATCACGATAACTGGGACATCGGTGCTTTTTGACTTTTAGTTGTTTATAAATAAAAAGTAATATTAAATATAATGTAAGAACAATTTTTATAATATTCTAGGATGTGTAATGCTTCAATCAGTACCAATCATTTTTCAAATAATCCTACAAAAACAATTTTCTAAATATTTGAAGTCGATGAAATCTCTTATGGTCACGATTACTGGGACGTTTACCTTAACACCATTTTTTATCGCTCCCCACCCCCAAGAAACAAGTTTCAATAAAGTGGCTTTGACCTCCCCCCTCCTTTCGGCCAATGTTTTGTAATTGTTCCAAATATTTTCAGTCATATCTTATTAAATACAAATTATTTACTTACTATCTGCCCAGGAAACAAAAATCCAGTCACTTGCTTTGAATGAGTTTCGAAGTCGTTTGAATAGCGTATCTATCCCTGGAATTCCAGATTGCCGCCGATTGGTTTTTAACAGAATCTTACTTGTTATAATTTTTTTGACAGACTTATAAGACACAAAAGCCTTCACATTCTCTAGAACTAAAACAGCAAAAGGAATCTAGTAGCCTTGCATATGATTTTTCTTAATCTATCAATGATTTATAAATTTTAAAAAATATGTGAAATATGGCAGCGTAACCTGAAAAAAATCGGTCTCATTCAAAAACAGGTAAACCGATTCAATATAACTTTGCTTGAAATGGATATTGTAGTACATTGCAGATTCAAAACCATTCGAGAAACTGACCGATTCACATAGTCGCAAACCAATTCAGTTTTAAAAATCTCAATCGGCAAATGACAGATACGCAATTCACGGAGTCGTCTTTTCAATGGGTTCTTTTTTCCTGGGTGAGGCACTCGAATTGGAAAATACAACAAATATTCCAATAGACAGGAACACTTCGGTATATAATGTACTAATAGTGGCTCGTCATAACTGTGATAAGTCCGCAAAAGTCCCCTGATTATGAATATTGAGGGTGCTTTTTCGAAATAAAAAATAAAAGTGCACGATGCCATTTTTGATTAATGCCTCGAAACTTTGTTGAAATATATTTATTGATAATAATAATAATCAATGGAACAAAGGTGTCCAGTACTTCAATATACAAAATTGAATTTGTAGATTTTTGAAAATTTTGAAGATAAAGAAGCTTTCTAAGATTTTTAAAAGGCTTCAAGATAATAACGAAAAATGTCTTAAAATTCCTTGGAAAATTTGAACAGATTTTCTATTTTGAAATATATAAATTTTAAGAGAAAATTGACAACAATTTCAAAACATTTGGAATTATCGGGGGTTCGTTTCCCAGTGGAGCTTGAGAGCAATTTTTTCACAATTTGAAAATAAAAATCAATATTCAAAATATTGATTTTAGACCAGTAGACAAGAAAACAATCAACATAAAAATTACTTAATTTTGAATTATTTCCTAAAATTTCGAAAATAAATGTGGACGATTTCACAGCCAAATTTTTCAGTGAGCAAGATTAATATAAAATTTTATAAAAATTTCGAATAAGTTTAATGCAGATTTAGAAGTTTTTCAGAGATTCAAATTTAATTTAAAAGTTGAAAGCATTTCAACAAAGTTTTTAAGGAAGTACATTTATGAATATTCGGAAATAAAAATTTTGGAGCTTCTTTAAGATTTTGAAATGTTTCATGATTATAACAAATTTTCTTAAAATTCATGGCAAAATTGGACTGATTTTTATTTTCAAAAATTAATTTTGAGAGAATATTTATAAAGATTTTAAAGGATTAAACAAGAATTCCAAAATTAGCGTAACAGAATCTGGAAGATTTTAAAGAAATTTTGTTTATTTTTCAGAACTTTAAGAAAAAATTGGAACAATTTTAAATAGACATTTAAAGGTTAAGGTTGTGGAAATGGTTAAAAAATCTGTTAAAATTTGAAAAGATTTCCAGAAATTTAAAAAAAAATGTAAATTTTTGAACATTCCGAAAAAATTTCGAAGCTTTTTCAGAAGTTTAAAAAGGTGTCGAAGTATTTTAAGATTTCTATAAAATGTAGAAAATATCTGGAAGACTTAAGGGCCATTTTTTAATTTGAAAGATTTTTAACATTTTAGGAATAGTTCGAACGAGTTTACAAAGATATCTTCTACACTTCTAAAAGTGATAAATATCTTTTAAACTGACTCAAATTTTTCCTCAAATTTTGCAAGATCCTGAAAAAAACCTTTTTCGACATATTTGAAATCTTAATTTCTTTTGTTGAATTTTCCCAATAATCTAAGGAAAATTATATACTACTTATTAATTTGTGACGTTGGCTTAGCAACGAAAAATATTTTTTTTTATAAACTATATACTAAAATTAAAAACTATATTTCCAATACTTGAGCTAACCTATAAAATGTATACACTTTGCTGTTAAAAATTGAATATTTGAGCATATTAGCGATGAAATATTCTACATTTTTATAGATTTTCAAAAATTATAAAATTTCAAATACAAAATTTTAATACATAATAATTTCCAGATGCCAAGGTGATTCTTTTTAGTTACAAGTAAGGAGATATCTGAAAAATACTTTTTCCCTCTAACTCTACTATTTCAATTAAAAATCAAATTACTCAAATAAAGAAAACCAAAAGTTTAGTTATACTTTATGGTTTTGTTTTTGAACGTTTTTAAACTATTGGATGAATTATTTCAAAATTTCCAGCAGGAATCTAAAATAAAATTTGTATATCCACCTCGGATATTTCCATTACAATTTCGAATGATTAATTTTCGTTTACAATCATTTCTAATACCTCTTTTGTTCAGTCATTTTCAATTTTCAGGATTTTTTTAATGCGGTGAATTTATGTTAATATTCTCATACTATAAATTGATTTTTTTAGGGAGTCATTGTGGCTCAGATAGTATCGTGATCCCTAGTACCCTGTAAAAAGGAGAGCATTGAAGTAGATTATATGGCATTGAAAAAATCGTACACTTTAATGCCTATAAATCCAAACAAATTCCGTTTTTGTCCGAATGCGCTTCATGGCATTAGACAGTTTTCGTTCGAATCATTTTGAATCACACACAAAAAGTATGGCATTAAAGTCGCTTCTTTGTGATATCGTTGATTTAATGCCATTAAATGCACTTGAATGACCGTATCAGTTTAATGCCATGCAATGCCTTCAGCGATCGAAGGCATATAATGGAACCAATGCCGTTCAATGCTGTTGAATTACCAAATAAGTCGAATGCTATTTAATGCTTTTTCCGACCGGATATATCGAATACGATCAATGCATTCGAATGCCGCTAAATCAACATTCGGACAAAAACGGAATTTGTGTTGATTTATAGGCATTAAAGTGTACAATTTTTTCAATGCCATATAATCCACTTTAATGCTCCCCTTTTTACAGGGTAGTTGATGCGACTATAAACAGTCAATTAATAATAAAAAAATGATTTTTAATGTACTTGATGAATTGAAAATATAAGTTGAATCCTAGGGTGCTAAACCATATTTAATCTTATATTTTTTCTCTAAGCAAGAATAAATAAGCTTCTATAAGATTCCATATCTTTTAATTGCACAATAAAAAAAACTTTAGGTTAATCTTTTGTCATAATCTGAATAATATTCGAGAGCGCTTTAGTTTTGTAAATTTTTTCGAATTCTAATTTTTTATCTGTGAAAAAATCATATTTTCAAAATAAATTTCAGAAGCTCTATAACAGGATGTCTACTCAAATTCTGGAAAAAAATTCCCTGACATATCTATAGATTTTTTCCAGATATTTAATAGCACATTTCGTAATTAGTGCGAGCTGACGGCTTTCCTTTTTGAAACGAGCGCAATGTTTTTGTAACGAATCTTTTCAATCAAAAATATTAGTTTTCAGCCAAGAAGATTAATTTCCACCAAAAAATACGCATTTTCAACTAAATTGTATCGATGCGTGCGCTATAAGCATGTGAACGCATTTGTGCATCATGCACGCCAGTGTTCTTCAAGTGTATTTGTTGACGTACGACGTGATAAATATAACATTTCCTTGACATGGTACAATTTGCCAACTAAAAATCAATATAATAGAATCAAAAAACGACTCAAATATTTAGCGGAATATTGAGTACTGTAGCATGACGTCACGATCATGATAGGATAGGAGGACATGTCAGGAACAGTCAGGAAGGTTAGCATAGTTGGCACATCTTGACATGAGACTGCATACGCCTGTTTGGAGAAAATATTCTAAACGTGAAAGTAGATTATAAAGGTCTATATATTTTTTGAGTGTGGAATGCATTTCCGCCATTCTGTTTGATCTTTTTATTGGTTAAAACCCTTCAGTTTCACGAAATACAATGAGCTATCCGAAATTTGAGGTTGGAGTACCCGATTCTGATCAAATCGATCTGATACGCTAACCTAGAATTTTTGATATTTTACTTCGTGACACTGAAAGGTCGTCAATCGACAAAGGAACGGAACGTGACTGAGATAATACATTCTACATCTCAAAAATATTACTATTCTGACAATTATGACTTACTTTTACGTTAAGAATATTTTCTCTAAAAACTCGTACGCATTCCCGTTGACGTCATGCTAAAATACTCAATTCAAACAGACGTACATGAAACCACACCTCAGTTGACTCTGTGAAGGAACCTGTACAGGTACATTCAAAGGTTAGCTTATATACAGGTTCCTTTGCAGGATCATGTACAGTAGTTTACTTCGCCAAATTCCTGCACAGGAACCGTCAAGATTACCTGTGCAGGTTCGCGTGCAGTTTCGTGTACAGGAACATGTGCAAGATCCTCCGAGCTTCCTGTACCGGAATTTTCAGCTGGGAATAAATCACAAAATCGGGCATCAGGTAAATTGTGCTGGTATCACGAAAAATTTAAAAGCAAAGCAAACAAATGCGTCAAACCCTGCACTTGGGTCAATAAAAATGAGTCACTCTCGTGAAACTAACTCAGCCTAACCACCTAGAGACAGTGGGTATAGGCTCGAAATCCAAACGTCTCCATGTTCACGACCGACATTCCGGAACAACATTCCTTGTGGATATCGGTTCGGATATTTCGATTCTCTCACTTACGGCTAAAACAATAGCCAAACCGGCAGAATTGATATTATTCGTTGCAAACAATTTGCGCATATCAACGTTTGAGGAGAAGCGAATATCGCTAGATCTTGGGTTTCTTCGAAGTACCGTTTGGAACTTCTGTGTAGCAGCAATTCCCAACCCCATTATTGGAGCAGATCTGCTGGCACACTACGGGTTAACGGTGGGCGTGCGACATAGCAGGCTAATCGACTCCACAACCGGCCTTGCATCTTATGGTGTGCTTAAAAACGTCTTTCACTCTAGTGTCAGCACAGTGAATAGCACATCCACTTTCTCGCAAATTTTGCTTGAATTTCCTGAGATCACTGGGTTGGAACAAACTCATGCTCAGCTACCTGGAAATGTGTATCATCACATTCTCACAACTGGGCCACCGTTAGCCGAACGCGCTCGCCGTTTAAATCCGGAAAAACTCGCTGCGGCTAGGTCTCAATTCAAGTATAAAGTCGAAAATGGCCTGTGCAGACCTTCTAGTAGTCCGTGGGCTGCACCGATCCACATGACTCCTAAAAGCAATGGCCAGTGGAGAATTTGTGACGACTATCGCCGCTTAAATTCCGTAACCGTTCCAGACCGCTACCCAATTCCACATTTGCACGATTTTTCTGCAAATTTGCACGCTAAACATATTTTCTCGAAACTCGATCTGCGAACAGCTTACCACCAAACACCGATCGCAGTCATCACACCCTTCGGTCTTTTCGAGTACGTGGTGATGACTGACGAACAGTTTTCCAAAGGCTAAAGAAATTCTCTCTGCACATTAATGCAGATAAATGCCAATTTGGAAAAACTGAGATCGAGTTCTTGGGCCACTTAATTAACTCCCAGGGATTTAAACCCACTCCTGATAAAGTTGAAGCAATTTTGGACTTTCCCAAACCTTCCACTATTACCCAGTTACGTAGATTTCTCGGGATGACAAATTTTTATCGTCGCAGCTTGCATAAAGCAGCATCTGTCCAGGCACCTCTTAATAAGTACCTGCACGACGCTCGTGAAAACGATAAGCGTAAAATCGTATGGACTTCCGAAGCTGAAGCTGCATTCATCAAGGTCAAATTAGACCTAGCAAATGCCGTGTTGTAGGGGTGTTCGATTCCGATTCGATTCTGGCAAAAATCGATTTTTTTATCAGAAAAATCGATTTTTGAATCGATTCTTTGCTATTCGATTTTTTGGTGAATCGATTCTTTACCATGTGAATCGGCGAACCGATTGTTTTACCTTTTGAAATTCATTTATCTCTTTGTTTTCACCCATCACATTTTTTTAAACCGTGACACCAAGTCAAACCATATCTTCTTTACAGTTTACACAGTCTAAACTATAAAGGAGGTTTCACATCCCAGACTCAGGTTCAATTAATTAAATGAAAGGTGAAGACGGGAACGATGAAGCCTTTATTTGAACTTTCTGCTAGCGAACATATTTGTCACTAACAGAAATACCAAGGAAACAGCTCCTCTTTGTTCGCTGGTGGCACTGCCTGAATGCAGTGCAGTGGAATGCCATAAGAATACTTTGCCGACACGTGCACTCTTGTATCGACTGACGATTTTAATGAATATAGGATTAGCAAATTGGTATGTATTCAATTTTTAACATTTATAGCACAAATATTTTATTTTTCAGTTTATTTAAACAAATAGTAAAAACACATTGAAACTTATTTCCTATTTGAAGTAAAATTATACTCATAATTTAATTTCTTATAAATTTAATCATTTTTCACGATTTTTTGAAACGATTCTTGAAAAATCGATTCTTTTGTTATCGATTTTTAAGTGAATCGATTTTCATGATTCGATTCAGAATCGATACAAAAATCGATTTTTCTGGAAAAATCGAACATCCCTACCATGTTGCTATCTCACCCTTCCGCAGAAAAGGAAACTCGGTTGTCAACGGACGCTTCCGATTAGGGATGGGTAACGCTCAGTGAGAATCGATTCCTCGATTCCGACGGATGCGTCGATTCCGAGGAATCGAAGATTCGAAGGTAGGAATCGATTCTTCGATTCCAATTCTTCGATTCCTTTTCCAGTATTCCTCGACTCCCACTTCTCGAAAAGCCCGCGTAAATTAAAAATTCCAAAGGGTTTTTGGAGAGGTTTGTTGTACAAATTAAAACCAATGCAATTAATATAAATTTCAATTAATGTTTTGATGTTTTTTTAAGAAAATTTATAACCTTTCATTAATTAGGTTTTTTTCTTCAGGAAAACGAAAATTCATTTCCTCTCAACTCTATGATCGGAATCGATGGCGATTCCGACGAAGAATCGATTCCTGGAATCGATTCCCTAAAACCAAGAATCGATTCCGAAGAATCGAAGAATCCACGCCAAAAATCGATTCTTCCAAGGAATCGGAATCGACTTGGCCATCCCTACTTCCGATACAGGAATCGGAGCATCACTTGAACAAAATACTGACGGGCATTGGACTCCTCTTGCATTCTTTTCTAGAAAGCGTAGTCCAGCCCAGCTCAATTACAGCGCCTATGACAGGGAATTAACCGCTGTTTACGAGTCGATCAAGTATTTTCGACATTTCTTGGAGGGTCGACAATTCAAAATCTTAACCGATCATAAACCTCTTGTGTTCGCCTTTCAAAAGCGTTCGGAGAAAGCCTCTTCTAGGCAGCAACGACAATTGTCGTACATCTCTCAGTTTACAACCACCATCGAACATGTTCCTGGTGTTGAAAACGTCGTAGCCGATGC
>CAKNXH010042591.1:3402-13949 GCA_932178445.1 Andricus quercusramuli
TATATGATATGATATATGATATGATATATGATATGATATATGATATGGCATTCTTTGTCACTGCCCTTTAACTAAAACTGAAATTCTTTTTGTTTTACAGAAGGAATATTTTTATTTGACAATTCTCCTACGCATCCTTTTCTCATCCTTACCACTGATAATATTTATATATATATGTTTAATGCAGAAAAATAAAAAAGAATATAGCAATTTTAATTTCTAGCTAGAACAAATATAGTAAAGAAAAAGAAAATAAAAGTCAGTTTGAGATCACACATTGTTTTTCATGGGAGGAGTATTTCAATATTCCTTGCCCATTGTGCTGTTTTGATGGGAGGAGCACCTGAAAATGCCTCTGGCGCAGTTCGTGCTAGTTGGAAACTACCTACTTTTAGACCCTTTACCGACTGGCGCAGTTCAGGTTTCAGTTTGGTAGAGTGGTTGACCACTGGCGCAATTCGAGTGCGCCCACGTAGTATATGACGTCGTAAACGACGTAGTAAGCGACGTCGTATACTACGCCGGAAATTGAGATAGTATACGACGTAGTTTACTTCGTAGTATACGACGTAGTATACACGGAAAAAAAGTTCATTAAACTTTCTTGAAGTATTACAAGAGTCGGGGATGAGAGCGAACGTTGAACAAATTTTCTATATTCTGTATAACTTTCAGGATTTAATATAGAACTAACCTAGAATAACTCTACAAGAATTCTGTAAACTTTATATTGAACTTCGATTTGAAAAAGTTTAATAAAATATATAGAGAAATTCATGAAAGAATGCTGAAAACTTTCGTAGAAATCAGAATTGCATTCGGAACCCCTCATGACTCTTGTATCTTCAACTAGTTCTCTTAATCTTTCATCCGCAATAACAAAGTCAATTATGATGTGGCTATTTCCTTTACGCCAGGTGTACATGTGGATCATTTTATGTCTAAACCAAGTATTTGTAATAAATAGGCCCTTTTCTAAGCATAAGCTAACTAGCTTTTCCCCGTTATAATTTTTTCTTGTTGGATCTCCAAAATTACCTAGCACCCTTTCTGTATCTGTATCCTGACGTTGGACACCGACCCATCCGTTCATATCTCCTAGCAGAATTATTCTTTCACCTTGATCGCAAATACTTATTGTATCATTTAAAGTGTCCCAGAAGGCGTATTTGACTTGTCTCGGGTCCCTATCAACTGGTGCGTAGAACGCTATGATAAATAGTCTTCTGATTCCGACTTTCATTCTAGCCCATAGCAATCTGGGTGATACAAAATTATGCTCTATGAGATGATGGCTTGCTTTTTCATTCATAATTAAACCGACCTCTTGACTACGATGCGATTCGCTATCTACTCCTGACCATATTTCATAACCGCTTTTCAACACCCCATTTTCTATGTTTCTAAATTCGCAACCCTTTTTCTTTGTCTCAGGTACACAAAGAATATCTAGTTTCCTTACGTGCATAGTTTCTCGTAGTTCTCTTGTTGTCGCGTAGCGAATTGAGGAATTTGGAAGATAGGTGGCGGTGACCCTAGACCCAGGTCAGATGGGCCTTTGCGCTTTGCGGGCAGTTTCCGACAAGCTCTCGAGCGGCTAACTTGTCTATTTGAACTTAAGTGAATTGAAATTGTGATCAGAGACCTTATAATAATTTGTGTTAGAATAATGTATTATTTGTTTTGCAAGAATATACTCTAGTGTTTTAATGGACTTGCAGTGTTTTATTGTGTTTACCTATGCAATAATTTATTCAAATAATCATATCACGCGTATAGACGCTAACTAGCTATCGAACAAATTTAGATGAGACTGTACGTGTGAACATGGTCCTTCGGAGACGAATTTAGGATTCTCGCGCGGAAACTGAAGACCAAAAGAGTCGTGTGGGAATATGTGCTTCCAGTGCAAAACAGTTAGTGTCGGAAATTTTTTGTGAGAGTTAATCACCGGTCACAATTTAATCGAAAGTGAATACTGAACGAGGCTCACGAGAATTGTGAGATGTCTATTGAATGAGGCTCACAAGGATTGTGAGATATATACTGAACGAGGCTCACAAGGATTGTGAGATATATGGAACGAGGCTCACAAGGATTGTGAAATATATTGAACGAGGCTCACAAGGGTTGTGAGATAGCAGCTCCGAAACTTCTAGAACAGCTTGGGACTCTACCATAATCGACGAGAGCTAGTACCTGAGAAACAGAGGGGTCATCGAGGTAAACAGCATTGCCAACAGCTGCCGATCGCCAAGACCGAAACATCAGAAGCGTAAGAATATCGTTTTCATGAAATTGTCAACACAGTTGTGAGTAACAAAATTTGTACAATTAGAATTAAGAAATTGAATTCAGATGAATCAGTTAAGCTTGCGTTCTGTCGAATTACTTAATTTATACATTCGCATAGAGAACTAAAATTAATTTCTGATGACTTGAGAATTTAGAGTAAATTTAAATAAACTGAAAAAATGTCTAATGAAATAGAAAATCTGAAACTAAGAAAAAAGAATTGCAAAAGCCGATTAACAAAGTTCAAAACATTTGTGGAAAATTATGCGAGTAGTCAGACAAAAGAATTGACTCCGATAGAGGAGATTCAATTACGAACCCAAAAAGCAAATGAAACCTGGCAAGAATTCGACACAACGCTAAGCAGCTTAGAATTGGTATGTCCGGAAAACGATTTTGAACCCGAGAGATCAGAATTTGAAGAATTTTATTATAAATATGTAGCATTAGCAAATCAATATCTGAATCAACGGCAAGTTCAGAATCCTGTTTCGGAAATACGTACAAATTAAGTAGATGCACAGGGTGCACGTATTGCGCAACTCGAAATGGAACTCAGGTCACAGCGAGAGTCTGAATTGACAGCCTTGCGAGAATTGGCAACGTCGAGAGCTTCGACAAGCGAGGAAAATATTCGAACGCGCTTTCCGTTACCAAAGCTGAATCTCCCCACCTTTTCTGGAGGTTACAACGAGTGGCTTACATTTAGAGACGCGTTTTCTGCCATCATTCATGATGACGGAACCATTCCGAAAGTTCAAAAATTACGGTATTTGAGATCTTACTTACAAGACGAAGCATCGCGAGTAATAGATAATATAGAGACAACCGAAAGTAATTACGAAATTGCATGGAATTTATTGAAAGAACGGTATGATAATCAGAGAGTTATAATACAGAATCACATGCAAGCTTTGTTTGATCTAACGACAGTTTCCAAAGATTCCGCATCCTCTTTGAGAATTCTAGTAGACGATGCTCTAAGACACATTCGCGCTTTAACAGTATTAGGAGAACCAACAGATAAGTGGGACACCCCCCTTATTTTTTTGATTGTATCTAAATTAGATCGAGAAACCAGAAAGGAATGGGAGAAATCAGTTAATGGTACGGAAATGCCAAATTTCGAAAAACTTATCAAATTTTTGAAAGAACGATGTCAAGTTTTAGAATCAATGAATTGGAAATGTGCGGATAAAAACAAACCTAATGAGCCTAATAATAAATCTAGCAACGAGCGAACCCATGGCATTAAAAACAATTCAATAAAATCTTTTGCGAATACTCAATCTCATATTTCATGCCCGTTATGTAGCGAGAATCATCAATTGCAAATTTGTATAGAATTTAAGAAATTGAACATTAAGGAACGGGTAGAAATTGTTAAGAAAAAGGGACTCTGTTTTAACTGCTTACGTAAAAACCATTTAGTTAGCGATTGCAAATCCGGGAGCTGTACAATTTGTAATCGGAGGCATCACACACTTTTGCATGCAGAGTCAAAAACGGAATCAAAGGCAGATGAAAATCCTTCATCTGAGAAACAATCGAACGTTAAGAATTTGCACATCTATGACGCATCCAATGTTATGTTAGGTACAGCCATAATTGAAGTTTTTGATGACAATGGAAGGGGGCACGCGTGTAGAGTCCTCCTAGATAGTGGTTCTCAACCGAATATAATATCTCGAGATCTGGCATCGCGATTAAAACTTAGAAAAAAGAAATTGGACTTAGCGGTAGAAGTTGTAAATAATATCGAAACACCTTGCAGTGAGTGGACTAGTGTCCGTTTTAAATCAAAGAGTACAAACTATGAAGTAAGGCTCAATTTTTTGATTCTGCCGCAGATCACCGGGAATACTCCTGCTCAATCTATTAATAAAAAGGGTTTAAATATACCGGGACACGTAAAGCTGGCTGATGCTGATTTTAATTATCCTGCAAAAGTGGATATGTTGATCGACGCAGAAATCTTCTATGAACTTCTTATGGTAGGGCAATTCAAGCTCGGGCAACCCGGATTAATACTTCAGAACACAAAACTAGGCTGGGTCGTTGCGGGAAAAATCGGAGGAACATGGGGTCAGCAAAAAGTTCGATGTCATCTTGTTCGAAATACAATTAGCGAAACTTTAGAAAAATTTTGGAAGCTTGAGGAAATAGGCGAAGAGATACATCGTTCTAAAGAAGAAACGGACTGCGAGCGACATTTCTCAGAGACCTTTCAAAGGAATGATTCAGTTCGATATATGGTAAGGTTGCCATTTAACAACAAAAAACAGGACTTAGGCTTGAGTTACGAAATAGCTCGAAAAAGATTCTTTACCCTCGAAGCAAAGCTACAACGAAACCCGAAACTGAAGGAAGAGTACCAAGAATTCCTGCGAGCTTACGAAGAGCTGGGACACATGGAGCAAACACAGAGTGGAGCTGATGAAGGATACTATATGCCACATCAAGCAGTCATCCGGGAGTCAAGTTTAACGACGAAATTAAGAGTTGTTTTTGATGCATCGGTAAAAACAACATCAGGGATATCGCTGAACGATGCCTTAATGGTTGGACCTAATATACAGGACGGAATATTTGAGTTGATTCTACGTTTTCGGTGTCACGCTATTGTTTTATCCGGTGACATCGAGAAGATGTACCGACAATTCGAGGTTCATCCGCAGGACAGAATTTATCAAAAAATTCTGTGGAGGAATAAAAAATCGGAACCGCTGAAAACGTATCAACTAAATACAGTGACGTACGGAACATCGGTAGCACCATTTTTGGCTATGAGATGCTTGAGACAACTAACTGTAGATGAAGCTTCATCCTTTCCATTAGCGGCGGAAGCTTTGCGAAATGACTGTTATATGGACGACCTTTTAACCGGCGCTGAAAGTCCGGAGAAAGCGATAAGTTTGAGAAACGAAATAATCGGATTGACGAGAAAGGGCGGACTCAATCTTCATAAGTGGATGTCAAATAATTCGGGAGTGGTGGAAGATTTAAAGGATTCAACTGAGGATGCGAACGTGAAATTGGACCCTGAAAAAACGACTCGAACGTTAGGAGTATGCTGGAACTCGAAGGAAGATATTTTATCTTACGAAGTGAATAGCATCGAATGCCAGACTGTTTCGAAACGCACCATTCTATCTCAGGTGGCTCAACTTTACGATCCGCTAGGTCTTTTAGCACCCGTAGTTATTCTCGCTAAAATGAAGCTACAAGAACTGTGGAAACTTAAACTAAATTGGGACGATCCGGTCCCTAAGGAGTTAGAAACAGCATGGACCTGTTATCAGTCACAGCTAGCGTCGCTCAGCGACTGGAACATAGACAGATTAGTAAAAACTCCAGGTGCAACAAATATTCAATTGCATGGATTTTCAGATGCCAGCACGATAGCATATGGGGCGTGCTTATATCTGAGAGTGACAGCAAATGGAGAATGCCGATCTATTCTAGTTTGCGCGAAGTCAAGAGTAGCTCCAATTAAGTTTGTAACTTTGCCGAGACTCGAGTTATGCGGCGCAGTTTTGTTAGCTAAACTTTACCAAATAGTATTAAGGGCAATAAAATTGAAAATTGACGCAACACGATTCTGGACAGATTCAACGATCGTGCTAGGATGGATTAGATCCTTTCCTCATCGTCGAGAAGTATTCGAAGCAAATAGAGTTTCAACAATCCAGGAGTTAACAAGAGTGGAGGATTGGTTTCATGTTCCAACCAAGGAGAACCCAGCTGATTTCATTTCCAGGGGGCAACTTCCTAAACAATTCCTGACCAACGAGATGTGGAAAAGGGGACCTGCTTGGTTGACGTAGAACGAAGAGAACTGGCCAAGCGGCGAAATCGAAACTAGGAACAACACTGAAACCAAGCCAGTGGTAATTTTAGTAGCCAAAACGAGAGAGCGATCTGATCTCTGGGAACGATATTCATCGTTAACAAAACTGATGAGATTCGTGGCGTATTGTCTTCGAATATTGAACAATTTCCGTAATCCTGTCAAAATGTCCGGCCTCCTGTCGGCAGAGGAATTACGTCGAGCCTGGGAAAGAGTCATCTCTCGGGTCCAGCAAGAAGAATTCCACGAGGAGATTGAAAGGCTGTCGAAGAATGAAGAGATAACATCTAGGTCAAAAATAAAAAAATTATGTCCCACATTGGAAGGAGGGTTTCTGCGCGTAGGGGGCAGAATCAAAAATGCCGATGTAGGGTTTGATAAGAAGCATCCAATAATATTGCCAAAATGTCATCCGATTACAGATCTCGTGATTAGGGAATACCACGAAAAACTGTTTCATGCAGGAATTAACGGTACTTTATACGCGATACGAGAGAAGTATTGGATAATTGATGGTAGAGTTGCGGTTAGAAAAATACTGCATGCATGTGTGAGATGTTTCCGAGCTAAACCAAAGGAGGTATCTTATTTGATGGGCGATTTGCCAAAGGTGCGCCTCGGAGCGACACGACCTTTTGAAAATACGGGAGTTGATTTTTGCGGACCGTTTTTTATAAAGGAGAAAGTACATCGAAATAGAAATAAAATCAAGGTATATGTAGCTGTTTTCATATGTTTGTCAGTAAAAGCAGTTCATTTAGAATTGGTAGGAGAATTAACCTCTGAAGCTTTCTTAGGCTGCTTAAGACGATTTTTCGCTCGGAGAGGTAAAGCTAGAGCTATGTACTCAGACAACGGCACGAATTTTTTAGGTGCAAACAACGAGATGAAGGAACTTCACAGCCTCCTTCGATCGAAAGAACTTAATGAAAAAACTACAAAATTCCTAAGTAATGAAGGCATAGAATGGCATTTTTCGCCACCAAGAACTCCTCATTTTGGGGGAATCTGGGAGGCGGCTGTGAAGTCCCTGAAACATCACATGAAACGAACTCTGCGTGATACTTTGTTTACTTATGAAGAATTGTACACCTATTTGAGCGAGATCGAAGCGATTTTAAATTCTAGGCCACTGACGCCTATGTCATCAGATCCGAACGATCTTGAAGTCTTAACTCCAGGGCATTTCTTAATAGGCCAACCATTCATGAGCGTTCCTGCACCTGATTTTTCAAAAATTGTATTAAATAGATTATCATCGTGGCAGCATTTGCAAAAGCTTAGACAGGATCTGTGGAAACGTTGGCACTGTGAATATTTGACTGAACTGAATGTTAGAAGTAAATGGCATACAGGCCAACCTGATTTAATTAAATTGGGCTCTTTAGTAGTTTTAAAGGACGAAAACCAACCACCTTTGCGTTGGGCTTTAGGTAGAGTTCTTGAGACTCATTGCGGCGATGATGGAATTGTACGCGTAGTAACTATCAAGACTGAAAAGGGACTATGTAAGAGAGGAGTCAAAGCGGTGTCACCTCTTCCTATAGAAATAGACGATAATTCTAATTGAACGAGATTCGTTCAAGGCGGGCGGCATGTCACGTAGCGAATTGAGGAATTTGGAAGATAGGTGGCGGTGACCCTAGACCCAGGTCAGATGGGCCTTTGCGCTTTGCGGGCAGTTTCCGACAAGCTCTCGAGCGGCTAACTTGTCTATTTGAACTTAAGTGAATTGAAATTGTGATCAGAGACCTTATAATAATTTGTGTTAGAATAATGTATTATTTGTTTTGCAAGAATATACTCTAGTGTTTTAATGGACTTGCAGTGTTTTATTGTGTTTACCTATGCAATAATTTATTCAAATAATCATATCACGCGTATAGACGCTAACTAGCTATCGAACAAATTTAGATGAGACTGTACCTGTGAACACTTGTCTTAAGATCATTCACTCCTCTAGCATTCCAAACACCCAGTCTCCATTCATCGCCCGAAACACGACCTTTACGTTTACCGTGTGCATGCCTTTGGTCAATCCGAGTTTCAGTCCATTCCGAGGCTACTTTATTGTTTGTATTATTCATGTTTAGATTGTACTCCCAACTATAACCTGTATGCGCGAGATTTGTTTTGCGAGTCGAAATCATGTCCGAATTAAGCAGTGATTTGTCTTATGGTGGAGTCAAGCTGTAACGTCAGTCCCACCAAAACTTCTGTTATTGGGGGGGGGGGGGGTAAGGACATGAGAAAGGAAGCCGAGAGTCTCAATAGGTTGGTGATTTATGCTGAGAAGGTCACCAGCCTTAAGCAGCGTTTTATTAGATAGGAGTTGACATGCTCCCATCTGCCGATTGCCGGCCGACCTCTAAAACACGAGCCAATAACTTTTTTTTTCTGTTTTTTCTTGTTTTTTTTTTTTTTTTTTTTTTAATTAAAAGTTTCACTTTAGTTACGCGGTTATAAAATCTTTCATTGAATAAATCTGCACACATAAAAAGAGTTCATATAAAAATAATGAAAATTTTAAAACTTCTTTTAAAATCTTTTGAAAATTTTCTTTTAAAATTTTTTTCCCTATTTTCAAATAAACGACTGACTTCTGAGAGTACTAGAGTTCTTTAAATCCGACAAAGAGAACTTAAAGTATTTGAAGATTCCCCCCCCTCGTCCTATCCAAACATGGGGGGGGGGGAATTGTATTTCAGCAAAAATTACTATAATTTGGTATATAATAGAAAACTCATCTTTTTTAAAACAGGTTGTAGAGTCTTCCATTTCCTGTCTGTTTCCAAGTTTCACTTTGGTTACGCGGTTATAAAATCTTTTATTGAATAAAACTGCACACATAAAAAGAGTTTATAGAAAAATAATGAAAATTTTAGGACTTTATATTTTGTATTCAGTTCTTTCCCTGTTTTCAAACAAACGACCGACTTCCGAGAGTGCCACAGATCGACCGATTTTTGGGGACAAAGGGCAGAATTGGAAAGGGTCAAATGACACTTGCGTTTCATTTTTTCTCTTTTTCTTAAGTTTGACCGTTGGGGATATTGAGTGTTTCAAGATTTTGTAAATACTTTCGGATTCGTAAGAGTGAAAACAAAATTCTGGAAATACTGCGCAGTCCTGGATTTATTGTAAACAAATTCTTGAAAAATGAGTGAAGATATTATTATACAATTCAGTAGGAAGCATTACAGTAATCCTTGAAAAATGAAATTCCTTTAAAAGCATTGAAATCAATTTAAAATTCATACGAATTGAGTGTAGTTCTACTTCGAATAAAAGTCCTTTTAAATCCGACAAAGAGGACTTAAGGTATCTGAAGATCCCCCCCCCCCTCACCCTATCTAAAAATGGGAAAAAAATTGTTTTTCAGCAAAAATTAATATAATTTGGTATATAATAGAAACTCATCTTTTTTTTTTTGAAAACAGGTTGTAGAAACTTCTATTTCCAAGTTTCACTTTGGTTGCGCGGTTATAAAATCTTTGATTGAATAAATCTGCACACATAAAAAGAGTTCATATAAAAATAATGAAAATTTTAAAACTTCTTTTAAAATCTTTTGAAAATTTTCTTTTAATAATTCTTTCCCTATTTTCAAATAAACGACTGACTGCTGAGAGTACTAGAGTTCCTTAAATCCGACGAAGAGAATTTAAAGTATTTGAAGACTCCCCCCCCCCTCGTCCTATCCAAACATTGGGGGAAAAAAATTGTTGTATTTTAGCAAAAATTACTATAATTTGGTATATAATAGAAAACGTAGTAAAGTACGTAGTATACTACGTGGAAAACTACGCCGTATACTACGTAGCAAACTACGTCGTATACTACGTCGTATACTACGTCGGAATTTTCAATAGGGTTGGCTTCATAAATTGTTTCACAATGTAAATATTCTGCTCAAACAAATAATATTCTTCTGTAAAAAAAATCAAGAAATAGATATATTTTCTTGGCATTTGCATTTTCTTATTCTAAGAAGCTTCTTTCTTAAATTCTTCCTTTTCATCTAGAGAAATAGATCATCATTACCCGATATTTCTGCAATCCTTATCTAATACTTATTTGTATTTGCGCTGGACATTGATTCTTGTTATTATTATTTTCATAAAGGCAAATAATAAAATATTAAAAATAGTATACGAATAGAAGAAATATTTGAATATAAAGAAATAGTGAAATGAGATTATATGAAAGTAGAATATCGATAAAAGAATTTTTCTATTAGTATTATTATTATAATACACCAAGCCATGTTTTAGTAAGCCCTGGCTTAGTAATTGCTAGAACTGCTGGCCCACGCAGTTTCTCAGTTCAAGGGGCGAGATACGGTTGCGACTCTCGTCTCGGAAGGGCCGCAGTGCGCAACTACTCAGTTGAGTATATTGCG
>CAKNXH010042594.1:0-10027 GCA_932178445.1 Andricus quercusramuli
AAAGACGATTTATGTTTTAAAAAATAATTGAATTTGGGAAAAAAATTTTCCCACTTTTTCAATTTTATTATTAAAAATATACATCGGGAAGAAAAACTTTAGAGAGAAAAAAAGTTCCATTTTAATATTCTCTACAAGTCTATATTTTTCTTAATTTAATTTTTTGAACTTTAGAATTTGGATATCACAAGGCACTTGGACAATAGTTTTTCACGTTTTCGAGCGCTCGCCCGGTTCTTGCATCCTGGCCTTCAATTACCGAATGATAAGATATCCGAATTTAAACAATCAACAATTTTTCTGATGAATATAATTTATTTATTAAAAATACAATATTTTCATGAGAGAAAAAAAAATAGTTTAATTTTTAGAGTTGAACAAAATTAATGTTTGAATTTAAAATAATAACAGTTGAAAACATATGTTCCTGAATGCAAACTTTTGATTGAAAATGTGCATAGTATTTTTTTTAAAAGTACAAAAAATGTTTTCAAAAATCGAATTGTGAATTAGAAAAAAATATGAGAAAGCTTCGAGATAAATCAGTGCTGAATTGAACCCTGCAAAGTTTGGTTGGAAAAATTTAATTGGGTTCGGAAAAAGTTTAGGGAGATATGCCTTTTTCCATTCGAGGCGCACGTGTTTTTAAATTTACTTTTGTAATACAAGTTTTCTGAAATTATTATTATTTGAAATTCAAACACATAATATATTTGATTATTGTATCTTTATTAAAAAGGGTAATTTTAAATATAAAACATTAAAAAGTGAAAAAATCTCTATTACGGACAAACAAATTTGAACTTTACTCAAAACTAACAACACTTTCAGTCACCATTTTGGTATTAAAACTTTTTTAGACTCAAACTCGTTGAAATTGCAATTTTCTTAAGTAAATTCAAATTGTTTAAAATTTTCACATTTTTAATCATACTTTTCAAAATTCAAGCATTTCAATTTAAAAATTAAAACCTATGAAAGGGAAAAATTGAAGATTTTAGCAATCAAAATAAAAATTCCAAAATTATAACCATTCAAAATTAAAGGAATTAATTATTGAGGTATCAATTTCATAAATTTTAATTTTGATCTATTTTGATTTCAAACAACAAAATTTCTAACTTTCAATTCGAAATGTTGTTCTAAAATCTCCTCATTTTTATATTTTGAATTGGAGAAATTATTATCTCAATTGTTTCAAATTTATTCTGGAGGCATTAAATTTTAAATGGTTCAATTACAAACCCTTTTAACGGAAAATTGTGTAACTATTAAGTCTTGGAATTTGATATTCTCCGAATATAAAATTCAAGACAATTTTGTACATTAAAATTGAAACCAAAAAATATAGTATATTTGAATGTAAAATTCAAGGTGAAGTTATTAAACTTAAAACTGATTGAAATTGAAATCAAACGAATTAGAATATTTAAACATAAAATTATTTAATTCGGAACTGAATACCACAGCTTCCAATATAAAATGATGCACGTTTGAAATATGAAATAGTGAAATCGCCCTGATATTTTTAATACTGAAAATTTTAAACTACAACATTGTTGAATTCAGAATTAGAAAGCTCCAAACGTCAAGAAATTTCGAAGCAAAAGCTTTCCAAATGAATGAGTTAAAAGCTGATGCGTTGCAAATTAGGCTGCGTCTAGTCGTCCCGAAAAATGCAAGGAGTTGGAAAAGGGGATGGACTGGTTGTTCCGATAATTCGGGACGACGAGACACTTCGTAAAAATTAGGCAATTCCAAATTTCGTTCAAAAATGAAAGCATTCTTGGAGTAGGATATTGAAAATGAGTCGCTGAAAATAATTAATGTACAAATTATGCGCAAAACACGTGAAATGCGAGCGGAAACAGAAGCGTCAGTAAATAATAATAAATAATAATAATAATAAGAAAATTAACCTTAAAATTGAAATAAGATTCTTGATAACAATGGAAAACTGCTCGGTAATCTCTTCTGCCTCTCGCTGGTACATCCAATTTTTTGTTTCCACTAAAAGTATAAGTCGAATTTTCATTCTGAAATTGTAATAAACAATGATGTGTAAGTCACTTTTTAAACGGAATTAGTTATCGTTACTTTTGCAAAAAAAGAAACTATTGTTACTTGTTTACTTACTTATGTATTTCAGAAATACACAAAATCTAAACCCCCTCCCCCACATTACTCCTTTCGTTAATATTAACATCATCAATCGCGCACTATGTGCGCGTGTTATTTTTCGATTTTAGAGAAAAGTTTAAATGATATTTCGGACTCTGAGAAGTTTGGAAGAAATAAACATTTTTTAAATGAATTTTTAACAATATTTGCAAGAAATATTTTATATCCCTTCAAATCTTCTGAGGTTCGTAAATATCTTTTAATATGACTTGAATTTGTTCTGGAATTGTTAAAAATCTTTCAAAATGATAAAAATTGTCTTAAAATCTCCCAGACTTGTTTAAGATTTTTTGAAATCTTCTCAAGAATTAAATTATTGTTGATTCTTTTTCAAACTTCTAAATATTTTTTGATGTTATCCCAATTTTTCCTAGAAAATTAAAAGAATTGTCCGAATATAATATTTTTAAATATTCTTTAAAATAAATTTTTCAAAATGAAAAATCATAAAATTTTTTTTTCAGGGTTCTTAAGGAAATTTTATTATTATTGAAACTTTTTAAAATCACATTTTGTTTTAGATTTTTTTACATTTTTACCAAATTTCTAAATATCTTTTAAAATGATTCGAACTTTTCCAACCCTTTTTTAAATCCTTACAAAATTTAAAAAATCGCCTTAAAATCTTGCAGATTCGTTTTCGAAAATTTAGTGAATGTTTCGGAATGATTTGAACTCTTTTCGAATTTTCTCTTAAAATTCATTTTTCAAAAAAAAAAAAAAAAAAAAAATTATAAAAAGTTTTCCTATGAGTCTCAAGAAAATTTGAATTATCCCTTGAAACCTTTCAAAATTCTTAAAAAGCTTCTTTTTTCCGAAATCATCAAAAATCTACATTTTATTTTGAAAAATTTTAAATTTTCCCAGGACTAAAATCATTCTGGTGTTACGTCTTAATCAACATAACTTACCTTATATTTTATTAAATAAAGATGGTTCCTCGTTTTAGATTTTAATGTAAATTAAAAAACTGGGATGAGGATAACTACGGTCTACAGAAATAAATTAATAAGATTTGAATATAAATTAATTAAAGTTTATTAGGACAATAGCAATTTTACTGAGATGAAGTACAAAAAAGGTTGATTTGAGATTAATGCAGCTGGAGTACTCTTGTTTTGGCTTGCCTCTTGTCGTTTAGTTTTAGTCCACCTTAAACAGGGATGACTAATTAAGTAAACGATAGAGTAAGAGAAAGGAAAACGAGAAAGCGAGATAATTTACTACTTACTTATGTGTGGTTGATGTGGTGTACCCTCTGGCCGGAGCTCTTTGTGGGACCCGTAGGGGGTGAGTATACAACAATGGAGGCTGCGCTGACCAGGTCAGTGGATCTGGGCCTCCCTCGTTCTTTGTTACAAGTGGTTTATTGTGTTTCGATGTGACGCTCCCGCACAGAAGTTAGATTTGAAGAAGATTTTGACGGGCCGAGTATTTGGGACCGGAGTTTTAGGGTTTCTACGAATTTGATTGTAGTACTGGGTGTGGTTCTTTAATGGTGGAGAGTCTAAACTAGGTAGACTGGTTGAACTTTCTAAAAACTGTGCAGACTCGTTAAAGTCCCTAAACTGACTTCCTGCTTCCAAATCTGCTGTATTTATTCATGAGATCCCTCCTAAGATTCCCGTAGGGGTGAGTGGTATTAGAAGTAGGGATTCATCATGGTTCCAATCATCGTTGATGATTAATTATGTAAATGAGTGGTAGGGATTTAATTATCCAATGGGCATCGAGATTTTTATGTATGCCCATATACGGAAAGTGTCGCAGTAGCTAGGATGCACTATATCCCTTCCTAGTCCAAAGGGTTAATTGATAGGATAGCCAATCAGTGATGATGAATCGTAATGTGCCCAAATATGGAGAATAGGGCAGTTACCAAATATATGGTATCCCTTCCTAGATGACAAAGGCTGAGATATTCTATTATGTAGAGGGGCATAAGGTTTGCGTGTCTTCTTTGTCAGAGGTTCACCCTCCTACAACTGTCACCTTGATTGGGATATTTATTGCTTTCGTATCGAAGATGCTGGTGTCCCTTGCATAGGCATAAGTAGGTCAAGATGCTTAAATCATGGAGATGAGTAGTATAGGTAGCAGCATTTTGTAAACGTATGGGGTTGAGAATCTGGTCTGTTCATAAGGTTGGCTTGCTGATTAATTTATAGCTCTTCAATTAATGTGTGTTTTATGGCTGTGTTAGTTCTGCAAATTTATGTAGCCCGCTCATTTTAGTTTAATGTACTGTATATGTGCTGTAGGTACCAGCATTTGGAGGTGTATAGGATTTGAAGATGTGGCTAGTTCTCATGGTTACTTCGCTGATTAATTTATGGACCTTTGATTATTATGTGCCCATTTCTTGTGTTGAATAGGCGAGATTTTTATGTGTATCGCTTATTTTCGTTTACTGTGCTATGTAAGTGCTATAGGTACCAGCATTTTGTAAGCGTATGGGAAACAAAATGCAGCTAGCTTTTCTGGTTGCCTTGTTGATTAATTTATGTGTTTTTGATTAGCGTGTGCCTGTTTGTTGTGCGAAAAATTGATGCGTACAACTCATCTTGGTCCATTGCTTTGTTCGTTACAAATCCGTTCTTCACGAATGATTTTAACAATGTCGGGTTTGTATATAATATGATTTTGACAATAATAATTGGATATTGGATATGATATTTCAGCTTGTTGTTTTATTAGTTAATATAAATGTTATGTAGTTATAATCAATTGAATATGAATGTTATATAGTCATAAACTATTGAATATGAATGTTATGTAACAATAATATATTGTTTATAATTATATATTATTATTATAAAAGTCGCGGGACGTGACACCTCCCCCCCTTAAGTTTGAGCATGGGAATGTAATGACCATGATCAAACTTGTTTATTGTAATTTGTGTATTTTGAATTTTTGGGTTCGGTTGTCTACGTAGCGGATCTTATATTCTAGGAACGCACGATTTTGAGAAAGAGGAAAAGATTAATTGTTTGTTTTATTATTATTATTATTATTTTTTTCAATATTGATTTGGGATCTTTTCGTCTAACTCTGAATGGGTAATGCTTGTATGCTTATGTAATATTTGTTGAAGAAACTTTACGTGAACGAAATTAGTCTATATAATTCTGATTTCTTCTGACGCCGTGGCAATCAATTGCCCTATGCTCTCTTTGATAACATCTTTCGCAGGCATTAGTCCATTTATAAAGTTTAATTTTTCCAAATTGTATTTCTGGTTCTCGCTCGTTATCGTTATCTGTAGGTAATTGGTCATTACTAAAAATTTATATATTGGATAACAATCTTAAAATCTTTCTTGCAGCATCGTGTTTCGCTGTTTGTTTCGAGACAAAAAGTTCGCTAGTTTTTGCATAATTTGTATGACCTTTAGATATTTCGCAAGTTATAACAAATACTTGGAGAGGCGATTTTGGTTGTAAAGTAACGAATTTATAATTTAGGTTAGAAAAGTTATATTCGACACTAATTTCATTCAATGTTTGCAATGGGCTGACTGATTCAGCTGGATTTATCCTTAGATTAGCTGGTTCCATTTTTACTGAAACATACAATATTTTTAAGATAGTAAAGTTTTAATCTTATAATGAAAAAATAGAAAGTTTTATGTTAATGTTTGTTTTACTTAATAATGCTTATTATTATAATAGAAAAGAAGTATATATTTTTAATTGTATATTTTTTAGATGTTTTCTTCTTTTTTTTATACTAAATTCATGCAAGTGCATGTAGTAGGAATATAATAATCATACGTAAAAATATCGGTATGCTTGAGTAGTAGGAATATTTAAATTAGGTCGTATTTGATCGCTTGTTTCATGTTTAATTGTGGAATGAGCGAAAATATTGAATTAGTGTAAATGTATTGTATAATTCAAGGAAAAAATTTGGTTGTAAAACATTTTTGCTCATTTTACATGTTAGTGTTAATTTCGGTGTCTCGCATACATTCTTGTGTCTATTGATTAGATACTTGCAAATAAACATTACATGTAGATAATTCTCTTTTAGGATACAATAAGTATCTCGAACATGAGTGACATTGTTGTTGTACTTGTGATATTTTACCAAGGAAATGCCATGAATTTGATTCTCGGAGGAATGTTTTACAATTTGAAGTAACTAGAAGGAAGCAAGTTTTACAATATTTGATAGGGCTTTCTGGTAAAAAATAGAATTTTTTATGTTTAGCATCTTCGCAAAGCAGTAGAGTTAATTTCTTGCATTATGATTGTTGCTGTTTTTTTATAGATGCTTTATTTTCCAACATGAATCTAAATAATTTTGATTTCCGTGGAAACCAATAAGTATTAACTAGGTAATTGTTACCTTTTGAATAGCCGTATGGATCAACGCCGTCCGTATAGTCTGAGTGCGCAATCTTTGGGCTTTCAGGAGTTGGAATAATTTCTGTACAGAAAGGAAAGAAAAGATTCCAACCTTACATAGTTCAACATTTCTTTAAATACGTGAATTCTCATATCTAATAAAAAATAGAAAAATTAGCAAGGAGAAAAAAAAATTTTCTGAAAAAAAATTCTTGAGAAAGTTATAAGTGAGAATTGAATAGATAACAAGTGATTAAATGAGAAATGAGTGAATGTATAGAATAGTCATAATTAATTTTTGCTTTTTTTAACAATATTTTATGATTTTATGTAGGTTTAAGCTAAATAAATTAATAATCAACTTGTTTATTTCAAAGTTCTTGCAATTAGTACTTCATTAGGATACATGATGTATGAATGTAGATTGGAAAATAAGTAAGACATTGAGTGAGAGGTAAATAGAAAAAGAGAGATGAATGTAGGTTGGGGTTTTAAAACAGTTTCAAATTCTAGGTAGTATAAAGTAGTGGTAAATAGGAGTTGAATATACTAAGATTAGGAATAGGGGTCTTCGTCTGAGGTTGCAATAGATGCTGTTATGGGGGTGTGGTCAAGAACTTCTTTATTTTGATTGGTTCGTAGGAAAAATGTTTTTCAGAAGTGGGGTTCTATTATCCACTGTATCTATCCCATATGTATACTTGATATTTTAAAGAAAAATCAGTTTTGTGAAAGAAGTGATCATGGGAAGTACGAGAGAAAAATGGATTATAATGAAGGTACAATACTATTCCTTTCTATCTTTTTTATGAATAGTTATAATTTCTTGATATCATAGCTTAGAGAGAAAAAAAAAATGTAATTTGGTAAAACTAATGTCTTGCTTTAGGATAATAATTCAATTTAAGCTAATAGATCTTCTATAAGGGGTTAACTTTAATTGATATACTGACAAATGTATTCTTGAATTGACGTCGTAGAAACTAAAGGAAAATGTTGAACTTCTGTGATATGATAAAAAAAATAAAATTTAACTTTTTTAGAGGCTTAGGTTGAAAGCATATCACATTTCCAATATCTGATATAAGATTTTAATGGTTTTGCTGTTGGATAAATAACATTGAATTAGGAAAGCGATATTGTATGCCAAGACATATTGCTTCTCGATCGCTGGATTCTGGAAAATAAATGCAGACATGAATTAGTATTATTCAACATGTCTAATTCGATAGTTATAATTCATGAATAAAATCTTATAAAGAATTTTAGCTATTCAATGAAATCTAATTAAAAAAATAAATCAATATTTGTAATTATTTTATATGATGTTGAATTTGGAATTTTATATAAAAAAAAGCATTTTAGTTAAATTTTAGAATAAGAATGAGAAAAAAAAATTATTTATCGAAGTTATTTCACTTTTTTAGAAGATTTTGACTTTGTTTCTGGTAAATCAATCAGTGAGCGCTTAAGTCGATTAATGTGTACGACTCTTGGGGAATTTTTTATTTGAATTTTGACGTTTCCTTTTCCTGGAATTTCTAATACTTCGTATGGTCCTGAATATTGATTGTTGAGCTTTTTGATTTTTCCTCCTTCTAATAAAAATACTTTGTCTCCTACTTTGAATTCTTGAGGATTGATTTTTCTATCATAATATTGTTTCGATTTTTCTTTAGCTGAAATTAAATTTTGTCGGGCTAGTTCGCGAATTCCATGTAATCTTGTTACTAGATTTTTTGTATAGTCATCATACGTTTGTAATTTTTCATGTTCCGGCGGGGGTTTACTGGAAGGTAATCGAGCTAGTTTTCCAAAAACTAATTCGTACGGGGTACATTTTGTTGCTTCATGAAGACTGGTATTATAAGAAAATGTGGCTAATTCTAACCAATCATCCCATTCTGCGCTTTTCTCTGTGAATTGTTTTAAATATTCCGATAAGACGTGATGAGATCTTTCCAAAGATCCGTTTGATTGTGGGTGAAATGCCGTAGTTTTAAATTGTCTGATACGAAATCTTTTAGCGAATCTTCGTAGTAAGTTACTCAAAAAATCTTTACCTTGATCAGTTAAAACTCCTCTTGGTGAGCCAAAAGTGCAAATAAATTTCTTTACAAATGCGTCTGCTATTGTGCTAGCTTGATGGTTGGGAAGGGCACAAGCTACACAAAATTTGGTAAAGTTATCTTGAATTGTTAAAATATATTCATTTCCTTTTTCGGTTTTTGGTAATTTTCCTACGATATCCATTGATATTTTCTCGAATGCGGTTCCTGGGGTGTCAGTTATGACCATTGGATTTTTTGTTTTAACGCGTACCAATTTTTTAAGTTGACATTGTAAACAAAGTTGAATATATTTTTGTATGTCTATTTTCATGTTTTCCCAGAAAAAATGTTGTCGTATTCTATTGTATGTTTTTGTCACTCCTTTGTGACCACCTAATGCTGATGAATGAGCTTCTACTAAAATTTCATTTTTCTGTTCTTTTGTGGGATATCGTGTGATTCCTGAGCAAATAATTATCTTTGTATTTGATTCTGAAAATACGGATTTTAGTTGAGTTAAGATTTCTTCCCATGGTATATTATTTACGTAACCAGTTTTAGCTATACTGATTGATTTTAAGTTTAATTTGCTGGCTATATTATGCAAGGAAAAAATGGTTAACTTTATACTATTTAGTGTTTCTGCAAGATTTTCTTTTTCTTCTTCTTCGATAGGAAGGGCTATGTGATAATTTTTTCCTTTATGAATTTCTTTGGCAAGACCTTTCTGAAGGTTTGCAAACTTGGGTAATTGTTCACGCTTTAATAATAATTCTGATCCATTATCTCGGGGTTCTCCATTTGTTGTAGTAAAGTATGCATAGTTATCTTTTCTCATCGTAATTTTATCACGGCAGTCTATTATATTTGGATGCTTAGTTGACGTTCCGACGGCTGGTTTATCCGGCGGTGGCTCTGGGGGCGGGCGATTTTGTGCTGAATCTCCGTCATGTGTTTCTTTATTGTCATTTGTTTCTGGTAAATCTTCATTAAAATCAGGATTAATTTCATCTAAATTAAACAAATTTTCATTGAAATTTTCAGCATTTAAATTTTCATTGTAATCTTCTAAAAAATTTTCTTCAGGGTCGCTTAATTTTTCGTTTTCGCTTGATTCACTGGAACTGGAAAAATAATCTGGATTTTCTGCGTTGCTATCTTCTTCTTCTTCTTGGGTTTTCAATTTCTTCTTTTTCTTACGGGAGTTCTTTTTCTTCTTTATATTTTCATCATAATCTGGATCAGAGTCTGAGTTGTCTGATATATAATCGGGATTAACGTCCGTTTTTACTTCATTGTCCTTTTTTGATTTCGTAATAATTTCTTTTCTTGGTCTTCCTCTCTTTTTTGCTGCAAGAGTAGGGATAAAGTTTTTTGTTTTTAGTGTAGCCTTGCGTGGTCTACCTCGTTTTTTCTTAATAATGATTTCTTCTTGAGAGTCCT
>CAKNXH010042609.1:1871-16462 GCA_932178445.1 Andricus quercusramuli
AAAAAAATTAATATTTTCATATTTAAACGAAAGAGTGAGCATTATTTAATTTTTTTGAATGTGCTATTTTTCCATCGGGAGAAGTGCCCAACGAAAGAATAGGTTTACCTCCGAAACCAATTCTTTTCTATTTCCTTAACGAACGCCACTTGTGTTGTGTGCCATACAGGCGAACATATTTTCCATTTTTTTTAATTCCTCTTAATGCGAGCAGTAGACACACCTCTCAAGGTTATTTTTGATTCCATACTTACATGCTGTATTTTGGATTGATTTGATTCTTTCTAATCCGTCCAAAAAATGCGTGCACTTACATGATTCCTATTCTTCCGTGTGCAACAAAAGTTTGAAAATTTCAATTTTTTTTGTCATGGTTATTTTTTATTTCATACTTACATGCTTTATGTTCGAGTATTTTAATTCCTTCTAATTGCAAGTTGGCTACTAAACATCTCCTCTCCTTCCCTGAACCCTAACAACGGTTTCAGATGTTTAGCAGTCAAGTTGCAAAAATTTAACCTAAACCAAAAATCAAAATTCAAACCAAAAAGGTCGTCAGGAAATTACAAAAATTTGATTTCGACTATGCTGGATAGATCGCTTTTTGGCTCCGTATACTTTTTTTGTGGTTGTGTAATCCATGCACGTACATTAAAAAATAATTTTAATATAATTTAAATGTGTTCCAAGACAGATTTCATATGAAATCGGTCAAAATATGTTTCTGTTAAACAGATTAATAAAAAAAATGTTCACATAATTTACCCAAATTCTTTTTTTTCACCTGTAATTTATAAATGTAATACAATATTTATTCATTTAAGAAATGAATTTATTTCAATTTACAGTTGCGCCTTAAAAGTGACATTATTTTATTCCTTTCTATCCTTTCTTTTACATTTCTCCACTTTTGGATTCCTCCCAATACGCTTTCATTACATTTTTCTGAGTCGATTAAAAGGACTAGCTTTTGCGTCTTCAAAGTGACATTATTCTCTTTCTTTCTATTCTTTCTTTTGCATTCCTCCACTCTTTAATTCCTCCCAATACGCTTCCATTAAATTTTTCTAATTCGATTAAAAGGAATAGGTTTTGCTTTTTTTGTCTACTCGATGGTGGAACTTTCGATGGAGGAAAATTCACGTATTAATGAGAATTCAGATTCTGAATTTTTTTGTATTCTTTTCTTCTTACCGGGGTGCAAAACACCCCATGACCATTTTTCCTTACTTTCATAATTATTTAATTAATACTTAATTTTAATTTTTGGCTATATATAACCTACAAATTCCTTTGAAGTAAGCTGTTAAGATAATCTGATACAATTTCCAAGTAAAAATATTTAATAGATTATTTTTTTAAACTATTTTCGTCGCTATTGTGTAGAACTCCTCAGAAGTGTCTCAAGTAAGGGCTAAATCAAATTGAATAGGCTCAAAAAGTATTGACAATATTGAAAATAACTACAACATTGGATTCTACATGAAAAATTACTAAAGGAACATGGGTTACATGGTCACATTCTTGCCCTAATCAGTTATAACAAAATAATAAGCAAGTGATTTGTGTCTGTATATCCATTTCAGCCTATGGTTAAAGTACTAGAGATATCAAAATAGCAGCGAAAGAATTTTAGCAGCGCTATCAGCAATGGTTTTTGGCATGAAAAGTAATTGAAAAATCTTTTATTAACAAATTTGTCCTAAACAAGTTAATAAATATCAAACTTATGCTATAAAAAGACACACAAATGGATTCTACGTGAAAAAATACTAGAAGAACATGTGCAATATTTTTACTTTCTTGTCCCAGTTATTTATAACAAAATAATAAAAAATTGATTTGTTTCTGTATCTGCTTCAGCCTACGGTTAAAACACTAGGGATATAATAAAATTAACTAATGGAATTCTAACGGCGCCATTAGCAATGAGTTTTTGCATTAAATGTTAGTTGAAAAACTTTTTATTGAAAAATTTGTTATAAAAAAATTAATAAATATTAAACATATGTTATAAGAAACGCCAATGGATTCTGCGTGAAAAATTAATTCGCTCGCAAGTTTAAGCGCACCTAGGGCGCGCTCGATAATATATAGATCGAATAAATTGAAGGTCAAATCATCAAAAACGGTAATTTGGTGATTGTGAATTCTCTTTTCTTAAAGCTCCTTCGGCTTCAACGAACACATTCCCATCAAGTATCTCGTGCTTCGCACTCGATTTTGTGAAAAGTGCGGACTTTTCTACATCATGTTTAAGTCTATTATATCTGATGTATATTATATTTATTTTTATACCTCGGTCTGGGGCTGCGTAAGGTGGTTCTAAGCAAATTTTTAGATATAATTTAGACGAAAAATGTTGTTGAATAAAATGTTATTGTAGTCTGTAGATATTTTTTGGTTGAACAACTTTTGTCTTTTCATTTCTTTCGTCTCTTGTGTCGTTTTTCCCAAAATTGAATTACTTTATTTTTAATCTCATTTTTTGTGCTTAGAAGAAAATCTACTCGTCCTATATAAAAATTATTAATAAAAAGTTTGTAGATCCTTTTCGGGTGAACAACTTTGGCCTATTAAATTTTTTTCGTACCTTGTGTCGTTTTTCAAAACTTTTATTTTGAATGCAATCTTTTACGATTAAAACAAAAACTACGCGTCCTATGAAAAATGATAAATAACAAATTTGTAGATCTTTTTTGGTTGCACCAGTTTTGCGAATTTATTTTTTTCGTACCTTGTGTTGTTTTTCCAAAAACTTAATTTTTTATTTTTAATGTTGTTTTTTCACAAATAAAACAAAAACTACGTGTACTGTAAGAATTTTTCATTGTTTTTTATGCGATCAAAATTTCAATTTTCGATTTTTCAAGCAAATTCAAACATTTGTTCTGTGGGTAGGAGTAGAAGAACGGGGGAGGCAGGGATGGAGGAGTTGAATGACGAGGAGATAGAGAAACAGATAACGAAGTTAAGAAGGTCAATAGCAGCAGGGCTAGACGGGGTAGCGATCGAAGCATGTAGAGGAGTCACGTTAGACGTTAAAAATCAGAAAGCTATCAACCCGGGCACTTTCCACCGATTTTGATGAAACCTTTTGCATTGTGTTGCCAAATATGTCTATTAAAAAGTTAAACAAAAAATCTTGTACGCTAATTGTTATTTAGTTATTCAAGCCAATAATTATAAATTATTTCAAAAAAGTAATCATGGGCTATTCCCATTTTTTTGCGGAATGCAATGTTCTTCCAAAGTCACACTTTCTGCCTTTCTTTACATATACTGCTGTGACCTGAGGATGCTGGATATTGTAGCAGCACAGTTTATCATTAATTTCATTTTTATTTATATTTGACTTTCATTATAGGATTTGCATATATAAAGAACAATCAGAGATATTACTTTGACAATTGTTAATTCCTGTACTATTGTTTTTATTAATGACATTTGTACTACTTTTATTTATAAAACCAGACAAAGATAAGCGGTGATAGATCCATCGTTAATAACATTATTATTAATAACATTATTAACATTACCATAATTCTTAATTAACATTTCCGTAACATTATTGAATGCATATGTGGCCTCATGTACCTTTTTACACAATTTTAATTAAAGTGATCCATTTGCGTGCACCAAAGAAAGTATGTTCTTCATGTGTTTGAAAATGGCTCGGAAAATGGTTCCTCTTCATACATTTCTTGTAACTCTTCTTGAAATTTGTCAATAAATATCTTTCAGTAAGAGATTGTTTAAATTATTTCTCAGTTTTTCTTTCTGTAGTATATTTTCCAAAGGTTTTCTGTGAGGTATAATTGCACTTTTGTTGTATTTATTATTCACTTAGAATCAGTGCTTTAAGGTTCACTGTCCTGCGGTTGTAAATTCTGCTTCCAGTAACGTCACATATATTTCGGTTTTTTGTCAGGCATCTTTAAATCACTCTGTTTAATTCTGGCATGGTTATTGATTCATTTTGAATTACCATCGTAACCTACCCAATTATATAACAATTTTAATTAATTCTGACATTTTTTAGCGCTTTTTTCTGGATGAAACACCCCGCCCGAAATGGTTTTTCATGATTATTTCAGAAAGGGTGCATTGGGCAAAAAGGAAATTTTGCAGGCAACTTTAACATAAAGTATATATAAAAGACTATGGTATTCACTTTTTCTTTGTCGGCCATACTTTCCGAGATATCCACCCTGGGAGTAGGGGGTGAGATTGACAGCGCGGGTCTCACGCTCCTGTCGTAGCTCATATCTCCAAATGAGATAGTTTTTCGATAAAAATGCATCGAACGTAAGTGATAGAGCGGAAAATTCTGCATAATTTCAGTGATGTGCACTTTTATACAGGAACGACCCCATTTCAAGATATAAGCTACGAAAGAAGCGTACGGCCCGCCCGGTACAACTCACCCCCTACTCCCAGGGTGAATATCTCGGAAAATATGGCCGAGAAAGGAAACGTGAATATCATCATTTCTTATGCATATTTCATGCACAAGTTGTCTACAAAAATTCGTTTTTCACCGATTCACCATTTTAAAAATAATCCCAAAAAACCATTTTTGGGGGTGGTTTCCACGATTTAAGGGTGTTTTCACCCTTCACCTCGGGTCAAAATTATTTTTTATTAACTTCTTATACCTTAACGAATATGCATGCTAAATATTATTCATTGATTATTATTTTTTTTTAGTTCATAAATGTTAACAATTTTTGGTCCGCTATTTTGAATTTTTCCCCCTCAAATTCATAATTAGCAACTCCAATATATATATATATATATATATATATATATATATATATATATATAAAGTGTTTTCGTTGCTCTAGGACTTAATTTATGCAAGTTATTCAAGTTTTTATTCGATTTTGAAAATTTTAAACAAAAAAAAATGGATTTTCCAATTCCCGCACAAGATTTTTTGTTTAACTTTTTAACAGACATATTTCGCAACATAATGCAAAAGGTTTCATCAAAATCGGTGGAGAGTGCACGGGTTGACAGGTATAAACCTTAGTTGACTCCTCTAATCTAATGGCTGTTTAGCGCACAAGAGTTTAGGGAGAGGCTGAAGGAGGTAGTAAAGAAAGTATGGAGGAGGAGGGATTCTCAGGAGGGTGGAGAGAAAGGTTAATAGTGCCACTGTATAAGAAAGAAGTTAGGGATAGACAGGACAATTATAGTGATTACGCTGATGAATACGGCGTATAAAGTATACGTGATGGTGGTGGCGGAGAGGCTGCGGTAGGATGTCGAGGGGAAAGGAATATTGCCGGAGACGCAATGTGGGCTCTAGGGCGGGTAGGAGAACTATCGACAATATCTACATTCTGCAGCAGGTGGTGGATAGAGAATTAGCGAAGAAGGGGTCGAGAATGTACGCGTTTTTTGTGGATCTCAAAGGCGCGTTTCCTTCGGTGGATAGGGGGAGGTTGTGTGAGGCGTTTGGGATTAGGGGAGTGCAGAGTGGCCTGATCGAGACGGTAAGATAGATATACGAAGAGACCAATGATAAGGTAAGAGGAGGGGAGGGTATTTCGGAGGGATTCTGGATGGATAGGGGGTTAAGGCAAGGGTGTCCGCTTAGCCCAACGCTTTTTGCGATTTTCAATGCGGATATGGAAAGTAAGCTGGAGGCCGCCGGGGTGGTAGGAGGAGTCAGGATAGAAGGGGTTAGAATTTGGTCACTAGCTAATGCAAATGACATAGTGTTGCTGGCAAGAAGCGAGTAGGCCTTAGAGGAGATGATGAAGAGGTTGAGAAGGTACCTGGATAAGAACATGTTAGAGCTGAATGCGGAAAAGTCCAAGGTTATGATGTTCCGACAAGGAGGTGGAACGGATAAAGGAGGGGTGTGGAAGGAAAAGGCGGTGCAGGAGTTGAAAGAGTTTGTGTACCTGGACTTCTTGTTTCGGAGGAATGGAGAAGTGGATTGTCACATGAAAGAGAGAGTGAAGAGGGCAAATGTCGTGATGAGGCAGATGTGGGGGTTGGGAAAGAAGTTATTTGCAGATGATTTTGGAAGGAGAATGGAATTGTTTGACTCACTAGTGATGAGTGTGCTATTGTATTGAGTAGAGGTGTGGGGGTGGAAGGAAAGTGAAGAGGTAAATAGGACACAGGAGAGGTATGTAAAGTGAACATTGGGGTTGGGAAGGAACACGCCTAATTATAGTGTCAGGAGGGAGACGGGGATAACGAGTGTAGGGATTCTAGCGGGGAGTCGGGCGTGTAAATATGAGGAGAAATTTTCGGAAGAGGGGGGAAGTAAGCTGGTTTGGGAGAGCATGGAGGGTTTTAATAGATTCTGGCTCACTAGGGAGAAGAGAATCTGTTAACTGTATGGGAAGGGGACACGTGTCACGGCTTTTTTGTAATTGGGGCCCTGTTTTGAAAATACGAATGTTCGAAAATTACGGCTGCCGTCACTGATTCACTAGTGCCAGTCACGTGGCATGCCTCTCACCGGGCGGCGGTGACCTGGTATTAGTAGCGTTTCTGCTTGCGACTCCGCTGCTGTGGGGTTCGAATCATTTGACTAAAAAAATTTTTTTCACAGAATTAAGATTCCCGAATAATACTTTTAATAAATTAATTAATTCTAATCAATTAATAATTAATGATTTGTATTAATAACTTATTAATAAATAATTATTACTAAATTATTATATGAAAATTATTAATTAATTTTTTTCCCGTTGTTCCAGGAAAAATCGGAACCAAGGAAACTTATACTTTCTGTAGCTTTTCTTGGTGAAACGTGGGTGTTTTCAAAGCTACAAAATCAAGGAAAGTGACGAAAATTCTGCAAGTAAAATAAGAGTATGTATATCATATATTATTTAATAATATATAATATAAATTATTGACATGTGTATCTCATTAATTTTTCAACCTTCATGTTATATTGAAAGTGGGAACTGTTTTGATATGATTTAATTTGTATTTGAAATAGAGGTTATGGCGATAAAATTCTGAATAATGTTATTCGGATTTTTTAATTATGTAAAAAACAAAACAATTTCTAGCTAAAAGATTCGAACCCCACAGCAGTGGAGTTTCAAGTAGAAACGCACCACCAGGTCACCGCCACTCGGTAGAAGGCATGCCGTGTGACTGACGCTAGTGAATCAGTGACGGCAGCCATAATTTTTAAAACCGGGCCCCACTTACAAAAAAGCCGTGACACATGTCAAATGAAAGTCGAAAATATTTTGAATTATGCTCACGCTACCTCGATTTGAAGTTCGACTCTCAGGCCTTCCTCTTGCCAGTCTCAAATTATTAATTACACTCAGAGAAATTTCCTCATGTAACAAAAGGATTTTTCTTCACGTAAATGGAATTTCCTCTTGAATTTAAGGTTGAGAGGATTTTCATTTGTCTCAAAAGGAATCCTTTTGCAGCAAAAATTTTCCTTGTGCGACTAAATTAACCTTATCTTGCAGCCAAATTATTCTGTTTGTGTTACGAAGGAATAGTGAAGAGCATGCAGTATCCCTGTACCTGGGAAGTAGGACAGGCAACCTTCAATAGATCGCTAGTGGTTGCCACGCAGACAAACCAGGCTCGCCACCACCCAGGAAAAAATAACCCATTGAAAAGGCGACTCCGTGAATTGCGTATCTGTCATTTGCAGATTGAGATTTTCAAAACTGAATTGGTTTGCGACTATGTGAATCGGTCAGTTTCTCGAATGGTTTTGAATCTACAATGTTCTACAATGTCCATTTCAAGCAAAGTCATATTGAATCGGTTTACTTCTTTTTGAATGAGACCGATTTTTTCAGGTTAAGCTGCCATATTTCACATGATTTTTAAAATTGATAAATTATTGATAGATTGAGAAAAATCATACAAAAGGTTACTAGATTCCTTTTGCTATTTTAGTTCTAGAGAATGTGAAGGCTTTTGTGGCTTATATGTCTGTCAAAAAAATAATAACGAGTAAAATTCTGTTTAAAACCAATCGGCGGCAATCTGGAATTCCAGTGACAGATACGCTATTCAAACGACTTCGAAACCCATTCAAAGCAAGTGAATGGATTTTTGTTTCCTGGGCATGCACATACGCATTGGTATTGTCGTATTACATGTTATCCCCACTAGCGGTAGCCGGTTTGACTGCGTGTTTTGTTTTTTGCCGCACGAACATATAAACGAGCATAAACTACAAATGCATCAAGATGTCAAAATATAACCCCAAACACATGGGGTGATACCACTCCTTGCTATTCCTTCGTGGTTTGCGTACAAAATATATTTACGTCTTTCAAAACAATACGGGCAAGATGACGGTGTTTTTTTTATCAAAACAACTTTTTCTCTGAGTGAAGTTTTAATTTTGTATTATTCAAATTAAAAAAGATCAACTGTTGAGTTTTTCAATTCAAACTTTTCAATTTCTAAATATTATACAGTACAATTGTTCAAGAATTTTAAATAAGTTTACTTATAATGATTGAATTTGGAGAGCCTCTGCTTTGAAACGTTCCAACTATTATGGTCTCGAATGGTCCAATTTCATGCTTATTATTAAAATGGAATTGAATGAACTGAGATATATCAAACAATCTATAAACTTTTATATAACATGAGCAAGGGTAACTTTAAGATGAAATAATGGGTGAAAACTGCATTTTAAAAATAATAAAACAACCATTTTTGATGTGTAAACATCTTAGACCTCGATATGGGGAGTCGCGCCTGATTCAAATAGAACCACGGCTGAAAAGTGTAACGCAAGCCTCTGACACACGCGTTGTCTTATGTCACAGACCGGAAGGCTTGCTTCTCTCCACCCAGCGAAAGGAGCCCTTCAGTCTCTCTCTCCTTCAGTCTCTCTCTCCCTCCCTCTCTCCTTCCCTCTCTCCCTCTCTCCCTCCCCCCTCACTCTTTACTTTTTTTCTCATTTTTGATGTGTTAACATTTTAGACTTCGATATGAGGAGTCGCGCCTGATTCAAATGAAACCATGGCTGGGAAGTGTAGCGCAAGCCTCTGACACACGCGTTGTGTCTTATGTCACAGACCCGAGGCTTGCTTCTCTCCACCCAGCGAAAGGAGACCTTCAGTCTCTCTCTCTCTCTCCTTCAGTCTCTCTCTCCCTCCCTCTCTCTCTCTTTACTTTTTTTTCTCATTTTTGATGTGTTAACATCTTAGACCTCGATATGGGGAGTCGCGCCTGATTCAAATGAAACCATGGCTGGAAAGTGTAACGCAAGCCTCTGACACACGCGTTGTCTTATGTCACAGACCGGAGGCTTGCTTCTCTCCACCCAGCGAAAGGAGATCTTCAGTCTGTCTCTCTCCTTCAAACTCTCTCGCCCTCTCTCTTTCCCCCCCCCCCCCCTGTCTGTCGTGTGGAAAATTATTGTTTTCGGGATATAAATGATAAATTTTATGAATGGTAAGAATATGATTTGTTTTTTACATAATTGGTCATTATTTAAACAAATTACATTTGTTTCAACAATCTTTTCTCCCTCAAATACGAACAAGTTATTATTCTGTGGAATTTATATCTCAAAAATAATAATTTTCCACGATTTACAGAGAAAAATATATTTTTCAAACGAATAATAATTGTTTAAAAAAAAGTAAATCATTTAAAAACAGGAGGAAAATATGCTGTGTCTTAATTTTTTTTGAAAAGTAACAATTTAAAAAAAAAATTCATATGATTTTTGAGTATTTAGATGTGTAATAATAATGATAAGTGTCACAATAATGAATTTTTCATTATGAAATTTCAATTTTTATTATTCTTCTTCATGAAATATGATTAGCTTAATTCTAAATGTAGATGCGTAACATAAGTGCAACACAATGTGTTCTTTCAGATAACTCATATCGGTCCGCATCGGTATTTTATAAACAAAGCTTGACTAAGCAGGCAACGGAGAGAATGCGTTTTAGGAAATAGAATAATTCGAAGAATGAATCAATACATTTTGTAAGTGTTCAAAATTATATCATTTTTAAACAATTTTAGGTTGAAACACTGCAATTAAAGGATTTTACATTGTTATTGGAACATGCAAATTCAAAAATGTCACTTATAAATAAAAAATTAAAACAAATGAAACAATGGAAATTTTTAAGTTTGCATTCAGCACTCTGAAATTTTAATGATTCGAGGCTTATTTTATTTGAAACAATTCAATTTCAAATTGTTTGTTTTTGAATATTCAATTTTTACGCTTTTTATTTTAAATTCATTATAACAGACACAGCGAACCTCGAAGCGTCTCCAGAGTTCTTTCAGAGAATTGAAAAATGTCATTTACAAATAAAAATTTTTGTAAATGAAACAATGAAAATTTTAAAGTTTACATTCAGCACCCTGAAATTCGAACGATTCAAGGCTTATCTTATTTCAAATAATTCAATTTTATTTAGTTTTTTGTTGGACATTTCATTTATAATTTCTCATTTTAAATAGACAGTCAAATACTGTTAAATATTGAGAAAAACATTTTTTAATAAAAAATTTCAAATTGAATGCTGAAAAAGGGGAGTATTTTAGAACGCAATAATATTTGAATAGAATTTGAAATTGAATAAACGCATTTAATTATGAATATATTAATTAAAATGTTTTTGATAATTGAAAAAAGAATTTAAAGTTTCAATCGGAGGCATACGTTTAATTAATTAATAATTCTTTCGAATTGAAATAGTTCAACTTTTAACGTGAAAATCTATAAATTATTTAATTATGAACAAGTTCAGAATCGCCTTATAAAATCAATTTTACTATTATTCTATTAATAAGAGTCGAACTAGGTCAATTTTAAAAATAAATACTTAATTTATGTTTACAGTTATTCAACTTAAAATTTTTCTTGTCTTCTTTTTTTGTCAAAGTTAACCTGAGCCCAAAAACTGCAGAATAGCAGTTTTCTATTAAATTCTTACTAAAAACGGTATTCTTTGCATTTTTTTAACAAGAATTATTTTTAATTGAGAAGGGACGAGTTTCCAAGTATTTCCTGTCGCAAGTCCTTATCCCCCCCCCCCCCCACCCCAGTAACAGAAGTTTTGGTAGGACTGACGTTACAGCTTGACTCCACCATACGACAAATCACTGCTTAATTCGGACATGATTTCTACTCGCAAAACAAATCTCGCGCATACAGGTGATAATTGGGAGTACAATCTAAACATGAATAATACAAAAAATAAAGTAGCCTCGGAATGGACTGAAACTTGGATTGATGAAAAGCATGCACACGGGAAACGCAAAGGTCGAGTTTCAGGCGATGAATGGAGACTGGGTGTTTGGAATGCTAGAGGAGTGAATGATCTTCAAATAAGAGAACTACGAGAAACTATGCACATAAAGAAACTAGATATTCTTTGTGTACCCGAGACGAAGAAAAAGGGTTGCGAAAGTAGAAACGTAGAAAATGGGGTGTTGAAAGGCGGTTTTGCAATATGGTCAGGAGTAGATAGTGAATCACATCGTAGTCAAGGGGTCGGTTTAATTGTGAATGAAAAAACAAGACAACATCTCATAGAGCATAATTTTGTATCACCCAGATTGCTATGGGCTAGAATGAAGGTAGGAATCAGAAGATTATTTATCATCGCGTGCTACGCACCAGTTGATAGCGATTCGAGGGAAGTTAAGGACGCCTTCTGGGACACTTTAAATGATACAATAAGCATTTGCGATCAAGGTGAAAGAATAATTCTGCTAGGAGATATGAACGGATGGGCCGGTGTCCAACGTCAGGATACAGGTACAGAAAGAGTGCTAGGTAATTTTGGGGATCCAACAAATAAAAATTATAATGGGGAAAAGTTAGTTAGCTTATGCTTAGAAAAGGGCCTATTTATTACAAATACTTGGTTTAGACATAAAATGATCCACATGTAAACCGGGCGCAAAGGAAATAGCCACAGTATAATTGACTTTGTTATTGCGGATGAAAGACTAAGAGAACTAGTTAAAGATACAAGAGTCATGATGGGTTCCGAATGCAATACTGATCATTACCTTTTAGCCTGCAAAATAAACTTAGGGCGGGGATGGAGAACAAAGAAAACAAAGAAAACGAAACAAACATGAATAAAAATTTATAATTCACAGAAACCAGAAGTGCAAATAGAGTTTCAAAAGAGGTTAACTGAACGCATAGATAGGGCAACGTGGGAAGCGCTTATAAGCAATAAAGATATAGAGGGCGCGTGGACTTTGTTACGGGATATCATTGTCAAAACTGCGACCGAAGTATGTGGTACGGCGGTTGTAGGAAGAAAATTTGGTGACTCATGGTGAAATGATGAAATTGAGGCAGCCCAAAAAGAAAAGAAAGTAGCGCACAATAAGACGCTGAACATGACAGGTCTTAGCGATGAGGAGAGAAATAGACTTAAAAATGATTACAGACACAAAAATAGGAAAGTTAAACGACTAGTCAAAGAAAGTAAAGAGAAAATCAGAACAGGAGAAGAGAACCAAATAAAAAACTGCTTTGAAGGAATTACGAAACTATTATATAAACAGTTGACGGAAAGTAAAAGTACAGAGTTTGTTAGCATGAGAAACAGTAAAGGTGAAATGCTATACGAATAGACGGGATAGTAGACGCTTTAAAAGACTCTTTTAAAGAACTATTAGGAGGTGAAGATATAGGGCAACAAAACTGCGACATAGAGCATAATGCATTAGAGAACCCAATTGAAAAAGTCTGTGTCACTGAGGTCAGAGATATAATTAAGAACTTGAAAAACGGTAAGGCTGCGGGTATAGACAGTATTAGCGCTGAAATGCTTAAATACGGTGGCGAGTATATAACTCACAGGTTGTGCGAATTAATAAATTTATGTATCGAAACGGGAGAAGTCCCAGACGATTGGAGAAAAGCGATTATCGTGCCAATATACAAAAGAAAGGGAGTTAAAAGCAACTGCAGTAATTACAGAGGTATCAGCCTACTAAGTACCGGAAGTAAAATATACTCAAAAATACTTATCCGTAGGGTAATGGAAATTACAGAAGAGAAGATATGGGAAGTCCAAAGTGGATTTATGCCAGGAAGATCATGTGCAGATCAGATATTTAGCCTAAGACAAGGTAAATAGAAGTAAACTTTGGGAAGTATTTAAAGAGTATGGAGTAAATGGAGGGCTCCTACAAGCAATAAAAACAATATATACAGGTAGTAAAGCGAGTGTAAGGGTGAATGGGAAACAGAGTGAATGGTTCGATATTATGCCAGGCGTGAAACAAGGATGCGTTATGTCCTCGTGGCTATTTATCATATTCATGGATAAGTGTCTAAGAACTGCCCTCTTCGACGAAGAAGGTGTAGATCTCGAAACCGTCAAGTTACGTGGGTTAGCTTTCGCAGATGACAAGATTCTTATGGCAGAATCAGTCGAAGACTTGCAAAGAATGTTGAATAAACTTAATACAAGCATGAAGAACATGGGCCTCAAAATTAACGTGAATAAAACGAAAATTATGGTGTTTGAGGAAAAAAGGGAGAAAACAATAAATCAACATTGTCCTAAACGATGAGAGATTAGAACAAGTTGAGAAATACGTATATCTAGGTAGTCTATTCACTAACGACGGAAAAATAGATGGGGAGTTAGATAGGTGCATAAATAAGGGTAAGCAGGTTATCGGTAGAACAGGGTCCATCCTCACAAATAAAAACATATCGAAAAAAGCTAAAATGGCCATACGTAACTCTATTTTCGTACCAACTGTACTATGCGGTAGCGAGACATGGACATGTCAAGAAAAGGACAGGAGTAAAATCAACGCGATCGGCATGAAACCTCTGCGCATAATATGCGGAAAAACACTGGTGGACAAAGTCCGAAACGAGACCATCTTCAAAGAATGTGGTACAGGAGAGACACTAGTTGACATATGGGAAAGAAATCAGTTAAGATGGTTCGGACATCTTGAAAGAATGAAAGATGAACGACTGATGAAGCAAGTGTATAAAGGTAAAGTACATGACAGAATGCCCAAAGGTAGACCGCCGAAAGAATGGTTTGAATCTGTGAATGAGACAATAATCGGAAGAGACATAAGAAGCCACAGAAACCCTGGCGGACCGGCCGAACGCAAACATTACGCTACAGCGTAACGGTAAAGTAATGCTAAAGTAATGGTAAAGTAATATGGCATTATAATATATAATAATTAAAAAAAGAAACAATTCAAATTTCTTTCTATCGTTCTAAATTGTTTTCAATTATTTATTTCTGGAACGGGATCGCTTAATTTCCTCTAAAAATCAACATATTTTGTCCCCGTGAGATTTTGCGACTTCAAGCGTAGAACTTGCCTGATTTGAAATGAATTCGATCAATAAATTATCATTAATCATAATTTATCAACAAGAGCGTTAGAAATTACAGTAATAAATGAATATGAATTATTTCCATCCTTAACCTTATGAGGCAAGTTTTAATTTGAAAATTAAACTCTACGATTTCAATCACGCTAAACATCTTCGGTAAACGTCAACTGAAATTGAAATCTGACATAAAGCAGATCATAACTGACGCACATGTAGGAGTATAAAAATGTATTTTCTCTTATAT
>CAKNXH010042612.1:4457-14756 GCA_932178445.1 Andricus quercusramuli
TTGCACTTGAGACCAAAATAAAGTTGACGTGTTTCGCAAAAAAAAATTGTAAAAAAAATTAATGGGGGTATATATAATGAGGGATATGTAGCTACCCCTAGACACTTTTCATTTTATGTTTATGATAATATATACTTTTCATACACAAAAAAAATTGGGAAATTATTTCTAGAACGAAGGAAGTGAAATAGAGTCCAGCCAACATGAATAAAAAAATTACGCGGGGGTAAACCACCCCTACATGTTTTTAAAAATGTGCTGAAAATTGCTTAATTCATAGGAGAAAAATTTGAAAAAAATATATTTCGCACTTGACATGAAAATAAAAATTACTTGTTTCGCAAAAAAAATAATTTCTAATTAATGGGGGTAGCTACCCCTAAAAACTTTGTATTTTGTGTATATGATAATATATACTTTCCATACACAAAAAAATGCGGAAATTAGTTTTATAATGAAGGAAGTAAAATAGAGCCCATCCAACATGAATAAAAAATTACGCGGGGGTAAACCACCCCCCAATTATGTAGAAAATTGCAAAATAAGACTTGCATCTAGCAAGAAAAATCCGAAGAAAATACCTGTTGCACACAGTATATCGAAGATTTATTGTTCAAACTCTGAACAATAATGATATTCGTCAAAAAAGTGTTTAAAACATAATGATTTCTTACACCACGAACATCGAATTACAGCGATATTCGTACAATCTGATATATTACAATGTGTATGGAAAGTATATATTATCATGGATACCAACTAAAAAGTGGTTAGGGGTAGCTACCCCCATTAATTTTTTTATTTATTTTGGCGAAACACGTCAACTTTATTTTGGTCCACAGTGCAAAATATATATATTTTTAAATTTTCTCCCATGAATGTAACAATTTTGCAGCAAATTTATCAATATTGAGGGGTGGTTTACCCCTGCGTAATTTTGTTATTCATGTTGAATTGACTCTATTTTACTTCCTTTTTTATAAAAATAATTTCCCAATTTCTCTTGCGTATGAAAAGTATATATTATCATAGACACAAAATAAGAAGTGTTTGGGGGTAGCTACCCCCATTTATTTTTTGAAAATTTGTTTGTGAAATACGTCAACTTTATTTTCGTCTCAAGTGCCAAATATATTTTTTCCAAATTTTTGCCTGTGAATTTATCAATTTTCAGCTCAACTTTAAAAATATGTAGGGGTGGTTCACCCCTGCCCAATTTTTTTTATTATTGCTGGATAGAATCTATTTTACTTCCTTCGTTATAAAAATGATTTCCCAATTTCTTTTTCGTATGGAATCTATATATTATCATGGACACAAAATAAAAAGTGTTTAAGGGTAGCTATCCCATTAATTTGTTTACAAATTTTTCTTGCAAAACGCGTCAACTTTATTTTGGTCTCAAGTGCAAAATATATTTTTATCAAATTTTTTCCTGTGAATTTAGCAATTTTCAGCACAACTTTAAAAATATGTAGGGGTGGTTCACCCCCGCGTAATTTTTTTATTCTTGTTGGATGGACTCTATTTCACTTCCTTCGTTATAAAAATAATTTCCCAATTTTTTTTGCGTATGAAAAGTATATATTATCATAGACATGAAATAAAAAGTGTTTTGGGGTAGCTACCCCCATTAATTTTTTTACCAATTTTTTTTGCGAAACACGTCAACTTTATTTTGGTCTCAAGTGCAAAATATATCTTTTTCAACTTTTGTCCTGTGAATTTAGCAATTTTCAGCACAACTTTTAAAATATGTAGGGGTGGTTTACCCCCGCGTAATTTTTTTATTCATGTTGGATGGACTCTATTTCACTTCCTTCGTTATAAAAATAATTTCCCAATTTTTTTTGTGTATGAAAAGTATATATTATCGTAGACATAAAATAAAAAGTGTTTTGGGGTAGCTACCCCCATTAATTTTTTTACGATTTTTTTTTTGCGAAACACGTCAACTTTATTTTTGTCTCAAGTGCAAAATATATTTTTTTACAATTTTTTCCTGTGAATTTAGCAATTTTCAGCACAACTTCAAAACTATGTAGGGGTGGTTCACCCCTTAATTTTTTTTTTTTTTTTTTGAGAAAATTATGTTAGTCATCTTTCATCATGAGGAAACTTTCCCAGTAGGTTTGGTCGAAATCAATTTTGTTTTTCTACACAAAACTATACAATCAACACTTGCGACCCCTATTTTCAGGGGTTGTTTCACCCCCTTAAAGTGTTTTTCCGCAGATAAGAAAAAATACGTGTGACTTACTTTTTCGAGTTCTACAACATATATCAGGGAGAATCAAATCGGTGAGGGACACCTGGAGTACCTTCCTTGTTAGTCTTTCATCCACAATAACGATGTCAATTACACTGTGGCTATTTTTTTTACGCCAGGTGTGCATGTGGATCATTCTATGTATAAACCAACCCACATAACACGCAATGTTGCAGACATATTGCTGCAATATTTAATTGAAACATTGGCAACATTCCAAATGAATATTGCAGCAGCGTTCAAGCAACATGGAAATGTCCGACTCAGGCAATATTTGTCTGAAATATTTCAGCAATATTTCAAGAGAATGTTGAATCGGGCTTGCCGTATGTGTCTGCAAAGTGTCCGGGAAATATTGTCAAAATATTGTATCTTAATTTTCAGTAATATTTCTGTGCAATGTTGCGGAAACATTCTTTCGAAAATGTCGTCTAAATTTCAGCAAAACATTGCCTTCATTATCCTTAAAAGTTTCTATAGAACTTTACTTACATTTTTATAACGAATTTACAAACAAAAAATAAGGTATATACTGTTTAAAAAAATCGAAGCTGTTTGACAAATAAAGGGCTAGAATGAAATTAATAAAAATTCGCTGGAGTCTAATCAACTCCATTCTGACCCTACATTTGATAAAAAATTCCGCCTTTTTCACCAGAGTAAAGAAATCAAGTAATCGTCATTTGAGTAGAATTAACTTTTGCGTGAATCGCATTTATTATGTCTGTAATAAAATACATCATATTAGACTAAGGAAACATTTCGGAAATTGGTTGAATATTAAAAAATATAGTCATCAATAGAAATGCGAATGGAAATATAGTAATATAATTTCATTTTCCTGATGAATGAGCTCTTATTCCATGTCTCGGCCCTGTTGATCTTCTGCTTGCTTTCTTATCCCTAAAAGAGAATGCCGTTAATTGGTTTTGATACATTAAAAAAAAAATTTTAATAGCTTATCAGTTTTTATTAGTTCTTCGAATATTTCTTCACTTCAGAACATGTATAACAACATTCAATTGTTTATCTCCATGTTAACAACTTCGAGCCTATATGATAAGGCTGAATTACCAAGATTTGTTCCTTGTTGTCGACAGAAAATCCGATTCTTTTATTGAAGCAAAATATCGATACAAGTCATCATCACTTGGACTAGAAATCGTATCAACAGTCAAAAAAAGTGTCTAGCGGACCAACAATTTTGTAAGATAATGTACAGAGCTTCAAAAATTTATTGTAGCCTGAAGAGTTATATACAATACCACAAAAATATTATTCAGTGCTACTCATTTTTACCTTAATATTTATTTCAATTTTATTTTAATGCATACATAAATCTGATTTGAAAAACCTAGTCTGGAAAATTATAAAAGTGAAAATAATATAAGTGTCAGAATTATTTGATATCTGGATAAATTATTCCATGTTGAAAAGAGAGAAATAATAATAGGTGCGAATTGTCGGTCGGGCCATGGTTGGCCCAACCTTTGTAAGGTCGGCCCAACTTTGTGAGCCAATGGTCGGGCCAACCAGCGTAATGATAACGCATGCCGTCCCTATTTTACACAGTTGGGCCAACAATAGTTGCCATGGTAGAGCCAACCGCGGAATACAAGGTTGGCATACCATTGGTTTTCAAAGTTGGCCCAACATTGGGAGGAAGCGTTGGTTAACCACCTTTTTTTCTGCGAATTGATCGACGGTCCACGGTCGGGCCAACTATTATGATGATGTCGCCCCAACCTTGGACAAAAATGTGGGGCCAACTTTGATTTTTGGAGGTTCGTACTAAATAGGTGGAAATACACAAAATAAGTATTCAAAAAATAAATAATAATTGATGGCGAGTATTTTAACTATCAATGCTGATGGTCCTGCTTAGAATGAATACATATATTACAGTTTTAAACATAATATTACAAATAAAATTTCTAACGCTACGGGGTTTCGAACCTACATCTATACCTGAATCTATCGCCTGGCAGTCGGGAGTCTTGCCCATTACTCTATACCTAAAGAATTGAAAGTCAACAAAAAAACCATCCTCATAAGGCACAGCTCAAAGCAGTTGAAAAGAAACAACTTTTTAACTCTTTTTTCTCATTAATTTTTTCAATATTATGCGACATCATGTAGATGTGAAATGAATTAATTGTTAACGAAAAACTATAAATGAAGTAATGTTTGAATAAATAATTTCAACCGATAACAACACATTTTTTTCAACATTTTTGTTTTAATTTTTTTAAACAAATTTTTTGTTTTAAACATTTTTCTTCAAACAATTTTTGTTCAAAAATTCTTATCAAAAAATTTTCTTTTAATAATTTTTTTCAAACATTTTTTATACAATTTTTTTTTAACTTTTTTTTTTGGCGCCCACTTTGACTAATTTTTCTTTGTGTAATATTTTGTTTTTTTCGCGTTTTAGGCCATTTCACAACTTTTGATAATGACATAAAATGTCATCTTTAATGAGCATTTGAAATTTGCATCGACGGAACTTAGAAATTTTATCACGGAATTGTCGGTCGGGCCATGGTTGGCTAGGGTGACCAGATGACTTGATAGGGAAAGAAGGACCCCCCAGTTGTCCTCACCACCTCCCACCATTAAGTTCCCCCCACCTCTTGCCCAATTTGGCGCGATATTTGAAAAGTGAAATGGTTATTACTCTAATATATGAGTAAATTATACGCGGAGCATTAAATATTTAAATGATACTAGCGGACCGGACAGACGTTGTCCTGTACACACGTCTTGAATTTGAAAATTTTAAACTTTTTACATTTTCCAGTGGACTGAATTGTGAATCTAAACCATTCTCGAATCCACTGGAACACACACACAAAATTTCATTAAAATCGGTCCAGCCGCTTACGAGGAGTTCAGTCACATACATACGAACAGAATATAAAGATTATATACGCAATTATAATACAAATGACTATTTCGAGATCAACATTTTCATTTAAACAATATAGTAATATAATATGTAGATTATTATACATACTTCTCAGAACTTCAACTGAATATTTATAATATTTTCAACTGTCTCAAGTGACATTTGATCATGTTCATCATTCCACTAAGAATTTATAGGAGAAAAAATACGTTCGCAATTGGCGTTATGCCCAGGAATGGCAAAGAAATATTGCGCTATTTTCAAAACTTCCGGATACGATTCAATGTTTTTTTTTTGCGGCAAAGAAATCGCAAGTCTTGGAATCCGAAGACTTTTCAATACAGACAAAACTAAAGTTAAATTTTGTTGCATGTAAACTTATCCGCTGTTAAATTTTACATAGGGGAAAGTTGCCTAAGACGAGCCCCCTCCTAAGACGGGACACCATGAATATTTTTGTACAAAAGCAATATAGTCATCACTTACGCATGCGAATACGTGTTCAGCAAAATTCTGGTTATTTTGAAGGTGTGTTTTCCTGCACTGGAAGTTAATTAACAAAAACAGAAAGGAAAAATTATTTTCGTACGTTAGAGAACGAACTTTCACCTGTTTTAGAAGTGGTGATTTAATAACTTCTAATGATTTGAAGGAGTAAGTTATGTTTTTGTTTGATAGATAATTTTGTAAACTTTGCAACTGATACTTACGTTTTATTAATTCTTATGCTATTTGATTAAAATATTTAAAAAATTGTGATCATGCGAAATTCCTAAAACGGGCCCCGGTTAGGCTAGAGAACTGTAGGTAAAAGGGAAATCTGCTTTCCTTGTGAGTTTCCGATGGTCTCAATGGTAATGACCTAACCTCTTTCTTGCTTTTACATCATGAATAAGAAATTTTTTAAACTATGTCGCTTTTTTGATTTATATCAGTAAATTCTGGATCTGAGATGAATAATATTCGAAATTTTATAACTTTTCATAAATATTTAGTCCTTGAACTTCTTTTACACTTATTTTCTGTTAGACCTTATTTGACGCTTATTTTACGCTTTATAAGGTATTTTGCATAACTAATATGTCATAAACGTAAACATTATGTTCAAACAATACGCTGCGAATAAAATTCATCAATATCTAATGTTTAATTACATAGCTTTTTTTATTTTAAAAAGGGGCCCGTCTTAGGATACCGGGTTGCCTAAGACGAGACAAATACATATTTTTTTCAACATCGAAGTTCATTGCCTTTTAAAAATTTTTTGAACTTTTAAGTGTGTGAACTTTGTAAATAAAACATCAAACTATGATGCCATCAATCGCTTTTGCTTCTAAAGTTCCTTAAAATCGAAAATTTTTGGAAAATATGGAAGGGGGCTCGTCTTAGGCAACTTTCCCCTACTATTTAGCGAAATTTTATCCTACGATGGAATAAAAGCTGTCATCTGCTACGTCCTTAGCAGCAATGGCAAAATGGCAGAGTATGAGTGAATTCGATTTATAAACTAGGATTATTAGGATGCCAGATTCAAAACGACTTTTCGCTTACTTAATTATTATTTTAAAAATGATTAGACTTATCGCAGACGAATTAAAACGCATTTTTCGTGAATGAAAATAAAAAATCGACACAACAACCCTCGTTTGTTTTTGAAACAAACGAAAAATAGAAATCCAATTAATTTTGAGGTTGAAACATTAACAAGATTTCTAATGTGATAAATAAGTTACATCCTTAATTTATTTCAGCATAAAGTAAAGTTTGAACATTAATAATTGAAAATCAATCCTAATGTAAAAGTACATTTCAAATTTTAATTCCAAAAATGGTTGCTTGAATGAAATTTCAGGACGGAAACTTCTACCTCACAACTTGTGAACCACGGTCAAAATCATAGTGAATATGGTGACTCTTCCACTGATGTCAAGTTCTTTATTCTCAGTCACAGAAAATGTATTTTCATTAAAAATGAAAATTTAATAAGTACAATGTTTTCTAAAATCTGGTCTCCTGATTTCCAGACCGTTTTCATTCACACTTTCATGTTTTTCGCACTGCTGTCAACTACAACTACATAGCAGACGACGCTTTTTCTCTAAAAAATTATTCTGAGACAGTTTAAAAACTCGAAATTATCTCAGTTTTTCAACAAGTTTATTTGCTGAGGTTAATTTTTGTTGCAGAAAATCTTTCAACTGTAGATCAAATTTAATAATATCAATAATTAAAATCAACGATGTAAACTTTATGATGTTTTTTCTGTGGAAGTATTGAACATCATTCGACGTTTCGCAAACGTCGTGACCAATGAGGCAATAACTCCAAGTGATATCTTCATTGGTCAAACGTCAAACGTCAATTTTATTAGAAATTGTGAACAAAATTCAGGTTCACGCAATAAAAACCGCGAAATATCACGAAAATCTTGAAAAAGAAGGACATCGGACAAAAAAGAAGGACGGAAGGACAACCATCGAAAAAGAAGGACATGTCCTTCCAAAGAAGGACGTCTGGTCACCCTATGGTGAGCCTAATCTTTGCAAGTTCGGCCCAACATTGTAAGCCAATGGTCGGGCCAACCAGCGTAATGATAGCGCATGCCGTCCCTATTTTCCACAGTTGAGCCAACAATAGTTGTCATGGTTGAGCCAACCGCTGAATACAAGGTTGGCATACCATTGGTTTTCAAAGTTGGCCCAACATTGGGAGGAAGCGTTAGCTAACCAACGCTTCTTCTGCGAATTTATCGACGGTCCACGGTCAGGCCAACTATTAGAATGATGTCTGTCCAACCTTGGACAACAATGTTGGGCCAACTTTGATTTTTGAAGGTTCGTACCGCAGAGTCGGGCTGACCGTAGTTTTATGGTAATTTTGAGCCAATTTGCGAAAGCTCAAACGACCCTCGACCCAACCTTGGGCCAGAGTTGGACCAACGGTCGGCAAAAATGAGGTTACTTGCAGTGGATAATATTAACCGATGGTCGGGCCAACTATCGCCCAGAGTGAGGCCGACCATAGTGTTATGGTTATTTTGAGCCAATTCGCCAAAGCCCAAATGACCGTCGACCCAACCTTAGGCCAGAGTTGGACCGACGGTTGGCAAAAATGAGGTTACTTGCAGTGGATAATATTAACCGATGGTCGGGCCAACTATCGCCCAGAGTCAGGCCGACCGTAGCGTTATGGCTATTTTGAGCCAATTAACCAAAGTCCAAACGACCGTCGACCCTACCTTGGGCCACAGTTGGGCCGACGGTCGGGTAAATTTTGGAAGCCATTGTTGGCTTCTAACGTTGGCCCAACTAAGGTGGCTTCGAACTGCTATAGTTGGGCCAACCTTGGTCAGCAAAATTCGGTTGCCAAAGCGGGCCCGACCTTGGGCCGATCGTCAACTTTGGTTGCCAACCCAAATTCGCACCTGGGTAAGAGAATTTATATTCAAAGTTCAGTATTTTTGGAACGAGGGTAGGTATTGAGCATTTTCTTTGTATATTTGGCATGGAAATTTTTGCTCTTTCAATTTATTCCCAATAAATTGAAAAACTTTGAAAAATGACCAAATGGCGGCTACTTTTCTCAAATTCTTGAGAGTGATATTTCTATAAACCCGACTTTTGAAGTTTTTTTTAGAAATAATTGGCAATATGTAACACATGTCTCGGGTGTTTCGTTCTTGATAAACCACTGCTTCCATTTCAAAAGAATTATTTTGAAAAATCGTATTTCTTCATTTTTTTCGGAAACAAAGAAAGATACAAAAAATATTCAGATATAAGATTACACATCTATAAAAGTTCTACAAAAATTACCTTTTGCAAATTTCGCATCGTTTACGGGAAAACAAATTTCCAGAAATTCTTGTTTATTTTTTTCCACGTTTTTTTCATTGAATTTTGAAAACATGAAAGGAAGATTTTCAGTACGACCATACCTTTTTTCACTTCTTCCAATGTTGAAAAAATGTTATATTGATAAAAAAAATAAGGACCCTCTCTCAGTTTTATGCGGGCCAAACAACTTTTCTGGTCAGGAATTTTTTTTGTTGATATATAATTTCTGAAAAATACCCAATTTTATGAAAGTTCATTCGTCTCTATTGCGATTTGCGGTAGAATGATAAAAGTACATAAACAAACATAACCTACTTGAATAAAAGTGGGTATTGTTCAACACACTGTAACTTCGGACGCGTGAGAGGTATAACGTTTTATTTTTATTTTTAAGATTACCTTTTTATTAAGTCTCCATTAACTAATATTGCCACTATTTTGTCTACAGTACACAACAAATATTCTGCTTCACAAAAACTGAAACTAAATATTATTTTTCAAATATTTCAAGGAAATATAAATGCCCCAAGGCTGTATCTCCTAAACTATATGAGATAAAAAAACTCTTATTTTTTCAGTTTTGCGGGGAATTTAATGCACTTCAATTTTTATTGGGGCGACTTTAAAGTAGTAGGTATGTTCTGAAGTGAAGAAATACTCGAAAAACTAATCAAAAATGATAAGCTAGTAAACTTTTTTAATTTTTTCATAAATGTATGAAAACGAATTAACGGCATTCTTTTTTAGGGATAAGAAAGCAAGCAGAAGATTAAGGGCCCTGGAAATAGAGTGTAAATCTTAGAAATCGTATTCAGGCCAAATGGCGGAGCCATTTTGCCTGATTTTTTGTATAAATAATCTAAAGGGTATAAAGACTCTCGGTACAGAGCGTTTTTTTTTCGAAAAAAAATATATTTTTCATGTAACAATGGAAATAAGAAAAATTAATTTTTGTGGTACAGTGTTCTACTATTAAGCAAAGTAGGGAGTGGGTAAAGCAGTTATAGTGCTAAGAATTCTTTCGCGCGACCCTAGCGGAGGAGGGAAAAACTACGACCTGTTATAACTCAAGTCTGCAGGTAATGAAGCGACCACTATGACCCACATTGATTAATTCAGGGCCGAACACACCGTATAAGAAAACTAGGGGCCCCTACGCAAATGATTGGGTAAATTCCCAAAAGGTTTGGTGGGTGTAGGATTTTGGTTGTGGATAATATCATGACTTGCAGATTTGAAATGAAATAAAACTAAACAAAAAAATATCACAAGTAAATGTACAAAAA
>CAKNXH010042619.1:0-20037 GCA_932178445.1 Andricus quercusramuli
TTCAAAATTCCATTAAATCAGCCTAATCAAAAAATACGACAGGGTTTTGCTGATAATATTTTATATTGATGCCAGGAGGGCGCACAAAAAGTTTCATCCTCATATCTCATTTGGAACTCACCTCACTCACTCCTAAATATTTTCAAAATTCAATTATATCAGCCTAATCAAAAAATACGCCAAGGTTTTGCTGATAATATTTTATGTTGATGCCAGGAGGGCGCATAAAAAGTTTCATCCCAATAATTTTAAAAATATGTCGGGGTGAGTGGGATGAGTTACAAATGAGATGTGAGGATGAAACTTTTTTTTCTGCTCTTTTGGCATCAATTGAAAACCGTATCAGCAAAAATCTGGCGTTTTTTTCAATAAGGCTGATTTTATTGAATTTTAAAAATATTTAGGGGGTGAGTGGGGTTAGTTTCACATGGGATATGGGGACGAAACATTTTGTCTTCTTTTTTAACATCAATTGAAAACCGCATCAGCAAAAGCCTGGCGTATTTTTCAATTAGGCTGATTTTAATGAATTTTGAAAACATTTAGGGGGTGATTGGGGTTAGTTTCACATGAGATATGGAGATGAAACTTTTTGTGCGCCTTTCTGGCATCAATCTGAAACAGTGTCAGCAAAAACCTGGCGTATTGTTCAATAATGCTGAATAATATTGAATTTTAAAAATATTCAGGGGGCGAGTGGGGTGACTTTTACATGAGATATGGGGATGAAACAATTTATCTGCACTTTTTACTTCGATTGAAAACCGTATCAGCGAAAACCTGGCGTATTTTTTTATTAGGCTGATTAATATTGAATTTTAACAATATTTTGGGGGTGAGTGGAGTTAGTTTCACATGAAATATGGGGATGAAACCTTTTTTCTGCTCTTTTGACATCAATTGTAAACCGTATCAGCGAAAACCTGACGTATTTTTTAATCAGGCTGTTTAATATAGAATTTTTAAATTATTTAGGGGGTGCGTGGGGTTAATTTCACATGATATGTGGGGATGAAACCCTTTATGCGCTCTTCTGGCATCAATATTAAACAGTATCAGCAAAAACCTGGCGTATTTTTCAATTAGGCTGATTAATATTGAATTTTAAAATTATTTAGGGGGTGAGTGGGGTTAGTTCAACATGAGATATGGGGACGAAACATTTTGTCTGCTCTTTTGACATCAATTGAAAACCTTATCAGCAAAAACGTGGCGTATTTTTCAATTAGGCTGATTTTAATGAATTTTAAAAACATTCGGGAGGTGAGTGGGGTTAGTTTCACATGAGATATGGGGATGAAACTCTTTGTGCGCCCTCCTGGCATCAATATGAAACCGTATTAGCAAAAACCTGACGTAATCTTTAATCAGGCTGGTTTTATCCAATTTTTAGAATATTTAGGGGTGAGTCGAGTGATTTCCACATGAGATATGGGGATGAAACTTCCTTTCTGCTCTTTTGACATCAATTGAAAACTGCATCAGCAAAAACCTGGCATAAGTTTTAATTGAGCTGATTTTATTGAATTTTTAAATCATTTAGGGGTGAGTGGGGTGAGTTCCACATGAGATATGGGGTTGAAACTTTTTTTCTACTCTTTCGACATCAATTAATAACCGTATCCGAAAAATTTGACGTATTTTCCAATTCGACTGATTTTATTGATTTTTTCAAGCATTTAGGGGTGAGTCGAGTGAGTTCCACAGGAGATATGGGGATGAAACTTTCTTTCTGCTCTTTTGACATCAATTGAAAACCGCATCAGCAAAAACCTGGCATAATTCTTAATTGAGCTGATTTATTAAATTTTTAAAGCATTTACGGATGAGTGGAGTGAGTTCTACATGAGATACGGGGATAAAACTTATTGTGTTTCCTTTTGACATTAATCTAAAACAGTATTAGCAAATGCCTGACGTATTTTTAAATGATGATGATGATTTGATTAAATTTTTCAAATATTCAGGGGTAAGTGGGGTGAGTTACACATTCGCTGAAAGGTTAAAACTGCTTTAGGTAATTCTGAAAGTTGTACGCAATTATTTTTTGCCACAAAATAGAAGCTTTCCTATGTTTGGAAAAAAATGATTTTTCGTTATTCGTTAACGTTAGGAACTTCATACTTCTATCAGAAAAGGTATTAGATTTGTGTAAAATTTGAACCCTACTCCACCTCCCATTTTTGTCAAATTTGCAAAACAGGTCTTTACGAATGAGCTTGTCTGTATCTATGTATGTCTGTCTGAGAGCATGATACTTTTGAAAAAATTAATCTATTAGGTTGGCCTTCAGCACACTCTTTTAATATTGAAAACTGAAGGTCAAGTTTGTTCGCCAGCTATTATGGATAAAAATTCAAAAAGCTAGAGCATTTTCGAAATTTTTTAGAACACTTCATAGCATTTATAAAATTCAAAAAAATCAAATAAAAATTCGAAGCCAAACAACGCACGATATGGAAAAAGTGAAGAAAGAGAAAAATGTTGATTTTTAAACACCCTACAAGATTGTTATAACGACTTTTTTAATTTTCTTGAATAATGAAAAATTAAAATTGGAAGTGCACAAAAAAAGAAGGAAAAATAAACAATTCCGTTTTGCGGTAAAACTATGCAAGATATGAAAAAAGATGATTCAAGCAAAATTGTGCATTAGAAACAGATCCACAAATTTGTCGTGAATTACTTTTGCATAGGTCGTATAGTTTCAGATTTATTCGTAAAATACTACATTCAAATGACAAAAATTGAATTTTTGTACAAACGACACAAGCTAAGAAAAAAATTAAACAAAAGTTGTTTAATTGGAAAAGAGCAACAAATTTGTTATTAATCAATAATCATATCTTGATAAGATGTGAAGTTCTGTTTTTATTCGTAAGAAACAACATTAAAAATAAAAAGATTAAATTTTTTGGAAAAGGACACAAGCTACAATAACGTTTTATTTATTACAATTTTTCGCCTAAATTATATCTACAAATTTGCTCTGAACCACCTTACGCTAGGATGCGTATTTTTAGTTGAAATAGTAAAAAATAAAATTGAAAATAAGCAAATTAAATCCATGGAAAAATATTATTTAATATAAATAAAAAATAATATAAAAATATATATATGATATTTTGAATATAATATATTAGTGGTTGCATCTGAACCATTCTATTCAGCTCATTACATTTTCCAAATAGGGTTATTTCATCAATTTCTTTCTGATTCCCTTGAATTTTTCTAAACTAATTTTAAAATTACTGAATTCAAGGCATTTCAAAAAACTTTTAATTGTTTTGAAGTTTTTTTTAATTTCACGTTGAATTTTTATGAACTTCATCGAATTCTTGTCGTTGTTTTTAAATTTCTCTAAATTCACTCCAGTTTATATCTTTACAATTTCACAACATTCATTAACCGCTTCAGCAATTCCAGAAAATGGTTATTTTTTAAGACTTACAAGGAAAACAGTTGTTTGAACGAAAATAAATTGTATAAATAATTAATAAATATCGTTAAAAAATATATTACTCTCAAACTTCGTCAATTGTGTTATTAATTCCTGAAAATAATATTTTAAAACGATTTACAGGACAAATATAAAAAAAAATTAAATTGTTCAATTAATTACCAAATATGTTGAAAAAGAAATATTACCCTTGACATTCGTCAACTGTATCATCTACCCGAAAATAATAACTTGTTACGATTTACATGGGAAAAAACGATAATTGCTCAGAAAATTTAAATTAGTTAAAAAATACTTCAAAACTTGTCACTTATCCCATGTGAAAAAAGATTCTGGCGCTGGCCTGGCCCAGACCAGACCGTCTGGTTTCCAGTTTTAATGCTGACCAGAAGGTCTAGCCTGGGCCTGGCCAAAAGTGTAACGTTTTTTCTGATTAGACCCAGGCCAGACCGTCTGGTTAGCCGCTAGGTATGGACTGTTCAGCCGCTAGGTATGGGCTGGTCAGCCGCTAGTTATGGGCTGGTCAGCCGCGAGTTATTGGCTTGTCAAAACTGTCAAAATTCTACCATTTTAGACACCCTGTAACTTTTTCGAAATATGTCAAAAAAAATGAACTGATCGAACATAGATTTTTCTCTTGGCTAGCTGGCCAGCGCCAAACCTGAACCAAACAAGTCTGTCAAAGTGATAAGAAAAAAAGTCTTGTTTTGATAGTGTGAAGCTTTTTCGAACTCTGTCCTGGGACAGGCCAGATCTTTCAGACTAGATGGTCTAGATAAGGTCAGACCTGGACCAGACTAGCGTCAGACCTAGGCCAAATCAAATCTTGCAGAGTAGACAGTCTAGATAAATCCAGACCTGGGCCAGAGCAGAAATCAGTTGATCTGGTGTTCGAATCCCAGCGGAGTGAAAAGAGATGATCTTTTTTTATGAATAAATTGAATTTAATAAATTTTAATTTATATCTCCATCTAGTCTGTAATGATGAAATAATTTTTCTGTATTTGAGAATTTAACTGTGATCGATATTGTAGATTTCCATTATTCACAGTATTTGTGATTGGATTTCTCAACGGATCGATAATTACCATCTCTGATGATAATACACATTCCTATTGAAAATAATTCATCTTTAAAAAATTTCAAAAAATACGGTCTTTAGCATGAATTTGACATAAAACTGCTATTTGACATTTGGGGGGGGGGGGGGGCGCGGGTTAACGTTGAATAAAAAAAAATAAAAAATTACGGAATTTCTTTTTCCGGAAAACGAACAAAATGGGTGGGTTTTATCACCGAAAATCGAAAGTCCAATTTGTACAATTATAAATTTAGACCACCCCAGTATACCCAACTGCCTCAGAAAAATGTTTCTCTCGGGCAGCAAAATAATCTTATTGGTATTTGCGTTTTGGTTCAATCAAATTTTGGTGTGCATTGCAAAGCATTTTGTTGAACCAAAAAAAATTTACTTGAACCAAAAAACCACAATTTCCTGCAAGATATTGTTCGCAGTGTATCCTAACTATTAATTTAATTAAATTTATTACTCATTATGCATACATATCGAAATTGATCTATTTCTATTTCTGTTTATAGGATTGAGTTCACAATCGCTTGGCGAAAATGAGGATCCTGCTGGGAATACTGTGAACCCTTTTGCGAATCCTCTGCACATTGGTTATTACTTTGATTTAGCTGGTAATCGCCATGAATTACCAGCAGGACGTCGTTTGGTAGCAAAGATGAATCATGTAATTGTCGGAGTAGAAATAGGCAGTCACATTTTTCGAGCAGCTGATTTAAGTGGCAATTTGTGTTCAGATGCTGGGGCTAACTTTTATGGAAAGTCAATTCCCCAGCTTCGATCTTATCGTGGAATTTCTTGGGAGATGACTCAGAGATTTTGACATGGTGCATGAATATGGACCACTTCAAAATTTTAAATTACTTAGTAACATATTATTTATTATATTACACACTATATTATATAACATATTATATACATATTATATATTGTGATTACCTATTTATACTTAATTATGATTATACTAATATAATTATATGAGTGGATTTTCTTATTTCATTGTTATTAAATTGGATATTAGCAAAATACGTGTTAATTTTTTAAACCATTTTTTTCCTCTCCGCCCATCATGATGGACCTCACAAAAAAAGATGGGCTTACTTTGCTGCACACTGTAAAAAAAATTTCTGGTAATTTTACCACTTTCAGAGTAGGTCCGATTATTACCTACTCCCAAAGTACCGTTTTCACTGACATTAACGAATATTCACTTTTAATATGGATTTCAACTTTCAGGTTGTGTAAGTTTCCCGACAGATTCTGTAAAATTGCAATGCGTTATGAATTTGTAGGTGATACTATTTTAACCTGAAATATTCTCGTTCTTATTCAACACGGTAACTTTAGCATGTACATACAAAATGTGAATAATTCGTCTTTTTCCATACAAATTTTGTCGTTGAGAAACGATGTACACGAAATATCACATCCAAAACACAATAATAATTGTCGAAGTCGACTCTTGAGTATCTGAGTTTCTCCGAGTTCTTCAGAGTTCTTTGAACATGAGCAAAATATCTTTGACACGAGGCATAAGGGGCAACTTTAAAACTTTACAATTACTTGTACTTATACTACGTTAAGAGCTATGCAAGTTCCCCGCGTTATCAATTCTTAAATTTCAAGACGTGAGATTACGTTGGAAAAAGGAATTTTTAACAATTTCTGTAATTTTACCAGCGTCAACAAAATCAACACTCTGATAGTAGGTCCATTTATTACCTACTCTGAAAGTCACAGATTCACAAGCAGAAACTGTATTTCTACAACGCCTTGCTATAGCGTCAGTCTAAAAGTGGTAAAGTTACAAGATTGGTTGGAGCTTCTGACATGCAAGTGGTATTCATCCCATAATCAAAGTAGTAAAATTGCACCAATTTTTTGTTGGTAATTTTACCATTCTAAGTGGTACCATTTTTAAATTTTTTACAGTGCATCTTATTTTTTCATTTTTTACTTGAGCCATTTCCGGGGCGACTTCATGTCATTTTCTTTTGTTTAACAACTCATTTCAAGTTTTTTTGACTAGAAAATGGTTTTTCACAATTAAGGTTCAATAGCTGACTCAAAATGAGCCCAGTTTTATTCTGAGCATGATATTTCTTAGACACCCCTCAAAAAAGTAATAAATTATTATCCCCCATTACATTTAAAAAATACCGAAAATTTTGATTTGCTTCATAAATATAAATGATAGACGTGATAAATGTTGAAATTTTTTTCACCAAGAAAATAAAACTTCTTATTTAAGTTGTTCAAGTGATCTTATGAATCCTGGACACTAAACCACTTATGAATTAAGGACCAATAATGTGTTCGAAGTCCATAATCACATAATGTCTGAAAATGAAGTACCAACTCAGAATTTTCATGTTATATAAAGTTGCCTCGCCAAATATGTTTAATTCAAGGTCTCCTCAAGACCCTTTTTTATTTTCGTCACATAATTTTAGAAGCGTATGAGCGTATGAGTTACAATATATGAAAATTTTAAATCTCCTTCATATTTGACTGCAATCATTCTACCAGATCACAATTTCAAGGAATGCATTGATAGTGTGTGTTTGATATTCTTATCCGTTTTGTTTATTTTGAAACTAATCATATCGCAATATTTTCTATCTTTATTTCACACTCATATTTATTATCTGCTTATAATCATTCTCGCAAATATAAAAGTACTCATCCACATTTTTAAGTGACGATTTTGTTGAGATTGGCGTTGGAGGTAAGTCAAATTTTTGCACAGTGCTAGTTCTCAAATAGTCCCAGATTGGAAATAATCCGAAGGTGGCCAGAATCGTCAGTATAGTGATGAGGCATATTGTTTATGTCCGTGGAGAAATTGCACAATTTGATCCTGATTCCCGACGTGGCCCCGATCGGGTTAGCTCAATGCGGCCCTGATCATGGCTACTGTTATGGTTCTGGTGAGGGACACATCGGGCTACCCTCTGTAAATCAGATTTAGTTTAAAAATTAGAAATAACTGAAGTTAGAATCACTCCATGTCTTGATTGGTGAATATTCAACTAATTTTCAGTTCAGTCACTAATTTGAAGTTAATCAGTTAAATTTAACTTCTCATATGCAAAGATTATAAGAAACAAGAAACAAATGTCTAAAGTGGTATGTTTACGGACGGATTAAATTAGCTAATAAATATACAATTATCAAGTTAGTATCTATTATTGTTGGTATTTTTTTAATCTGTTTATAGTTCATACTTACTTAGATTTGAATTTGCCACGCTAATCTCGAATGTGTTCGATCAGTCTTCCGTTCGACTATTTGACAACGAACGGACGGAAGGAAGACAACTTTGTAAAAGTGACGAACAGTAAACAGATAAACCAGTAAAGTCATCTGAATTAATCACTTTATATAATTCTTAATTCACCTCGTTAATCACTTACGCAAAGTTTTTAAACTGGGTTGAGGTGTTCATATTAAACTAGAATTATCCTGCTCTCTAAGATTTCCGACAGCGAACTTCGAGAAAGCGTTGACATTCTGAAGATCATTTTTATTCGTCTTCGCGTGAAAATGTTAAATAAACTGAGAATTGGGATCAAAAATTGGGACCAATTGTACAAAAAGATCCCACTATTCATTTTAGTATGCTGTAAAGCTACGTATAGACCTAATGCTGTAACTTTTTGGCATTATAACCTCACTTTTTTATTCTTTGCTTCAAGCGACAAAAAAATTTGCAATCAAATGATCAAATTTTCAAACAAAAAAGATTAGATTTCAATGGAATATTAGAATTTTCCAGAAGAAAAACAAATTTTTTAGGAAGCCGTTGATTTTTGATCAAAAAAGTTCATTTACAACCAAAAAAGCTGAATTTTCCAACATGAATGCTGAATTTTTTTAACAAAAGAGTAAAGTTTTTAAGCTGAGAAGTCTAATTTTCTAGAAAACAGTGACTTAGAGAGAAAAAAAAATTTTTACAAGAAAGATAATTTTCAATTCAAGAGATACATTTTTAACAAGTTAGTTGAACTATCAACAAACAAGAACAATTTTCTACCCAGAAAGGCGACTTTTGAACAAAATATATGAATTTTCAACAAGATAGTTGAACGATCAACCAAAATGTTGAACTTTCAACAAACAAGAATAATATTATACCCACGAGGATATGACTTTTCATCAAAATACATCTATTTTTCAATTTTCAATTCAATTTTCAACAAAATGGTTCAATTATAAACCGAAAAGTTGAACTTTCAGCAAACAAGAATAACTTTCTATCCAGAAAGACGACTTTTTGACAAAAATATGAATTTTCTACCAAATCGTTGCATTTTCAACAAACAAGATTAATTTTCTATCCAAAAAGACGACTTTTTAAACAAATTCTTAAATTTCCTACCAAATATTCGAATTTTTATCTCATAAAATATACATGATAAAGTTTCAACTGAAAATGAAATAGTTAAATTTTAGACGAAAACTTTGATGAAAATTTACTTTGAGCGAAAATACCAATTTTCAACAAAATTGTTAAATTTTTAACCAAAAAGGATACATTTTTTACCAAGAACATTAATGTTCTATCAAAACAGATGAATTTTCATCAAAATACATGAATCTAAAGACAAGGTTCAGAATATTTTCCAAAATATTTATATAATGTTCAATATTCTTAATTAATTGCTTACTTTTTCATTAAATAACTTAGATTCTGATAATATTTTTATAAATAAAAATAAGGAGGGTCCTGGTCAGGTCCAGATCGGGCCTTCTCTATGGATACCCCAGTCAGGCCCTAATCGGATTAGGCGTATCATTTCAAGTCTGGCCCTAATTGGGATACGCGATTGGGGCCAGGTTTTGACAGATCTGGCCCCGACCAGGGCCACGCTGAAATTTCTGCACGGGTATAAGTGAAGTCGGTAAAAAAATACCTGTTTTGACGTCGCTTCTAATCACTTTTTCGGTAGCGAGAGGATTATGTCAACGACAAAATAATCTAATAACCAAATAAAGAGCACTGCACTGAAACACAATTTTAAAACCAATCCTTTTTAGTTGAGCCGCAGCTTTAACCTGCATGGTTCTGGTTAGAAATTGTGAGAATATCTCCAGCATTTAGAGTGATAATGAATGATCATTCGAAATTTACTATACAATATCACTCGTATTTCCTGGCGCAAATATTGATAAATTGTAGATTATAATTATAATAACTTAAAGTGTTCACGTGTTTGTTTTACTAAGTCTACATCTCCTTATCACATATTTACAAAATCATTCGGACTGGGTATTGATTCAAAATCAAATATTTTACTCAGATCTGCTTTTGTTACGATAAAACAAACATATTTTCAATTTTACTGATTTGATATTAGTAATAGCCCATAAAAGTCTACTAATACTAATTCATTTGCCTTTTCTGCCCTGATGAATTGAAATTTCCATTCATTTTTAAATTGAACGGATTTACTTTTTGACAAAGATTTCAAGTTACAACAAATTTCTTTATAACCTGATTCATTTATTTCCAATCAGAGAATCTTCTGAGGGATCGTACTTACATTACGTAACGGATAATCGACCCTAAAAAAGCCTTCCCCCTGTAACAAACCGTGACGAAATATGTCTACCCCCCCCCCCCCCCCCGACCTCTTTGCTGTACGTAATTGATGGTTTCCATGAATAATAAGATATTGGAATTAAAACTAGTGATAACTCGTTGTACTTAAGATAAAAAGTGCTTTGTATTTTAACATTCACATACCGTTAACATTCATATAAGAATTAAAAATTTTCAAATCTATTTTAAACAAAACAGTGAATTTTCTACGATAAAAGGTTACTTCTTAAGAAAATACTTAATTTTTCTACAAAATAATTGAATTCTCTACAAAACAATTAACTTTTCAACGAAATAGTTAAATTCTCAACCTTAAAAACATAAATTTGCGACAAAAAAGTGTAATAGTTGATATCTTAATTAAGAAGGAAGAAATTTTTTTTTTAATGAATTTTAAAATCAAAAATACCAATTTTCAACAAATGAAGATTTTTCAGTGATGAAAGAAAAAAAGTACACCTAAATTGTTGAAACTTAAGACCAAAAAACGAATTTTCTCACAAAAATTGAATTTTCAAACAGAAGAATAGGAATTTCCAACAAGAAAATTATTTGTCATCAAAATAGTTAAATTTTCAACCGAAGAGATAAAGCTTTATTAAAAAGAAATTTCAAGTTTTATCCACGCAGTTAAATTTTCCATCAGAAATGATCCGTTTTCAATAAAATAGTCAAACTCTAACTAAAGAGATGAATTTTCGACTGAAAATATGAATCTGTAACAAAACAATGATTCCTTAACAAAGTGGTTCATACAAACTTTTCAAACAAAATTGTTGAAATGGGAAGTACATTGTCTACGAAGGTACTTGCATTTTTAACCCAAAAAGACGAATTTTCAATAATAAGATTTGAATTTTCATACAAAAAGCATGTCTTCTTTACAAAATTATTTAATTTTCAATCAAACAGTTGCATTTTCATCCAAGAAAGAAAACAGATGATTTTTTGAATCAGGAAGTCAAATATTTGAAAATATAGTTGAATTTTCACCCAAAAAATATTTGAATTGATTTTTCAACACAAAATGTGTTTTCTTCTCAAAAGGTAAATTGTCTAAGAAATAGTAGAATTTTCAACAAAAAAGTAGATTTTTGGACCAAAAGGGATAACTTTTCAAGAAATGTATCGAATTGTCAACCGAAAGGTTGCATTCTCATCGAAGAAAGATACATTTTCTACTCAGACAGATGGATTTTTTTAATGAAAAAGATAAATTTTCAAAAAACATTCAAATTTTAATCCAAAAAAGATTTTAGGCCATTTCTCAACAAAGCAGTTGAAACTTCGTCCCAAAATGATGACTTTTCAACAAAATTATTGAATCTTCAACCAAAAAGTTGCATTCTTATTCAAATAATAAAATAATAAAATTTACAACTAAAAAGATAATTTTCAGGAGGAAGCAACTGCAAAAACAGAAATATAGATACGAAGCAAATAAATTACTAACAAGAATGCTATATCAGGGTAACCGCAAAACTTATTTTTAAATTCTTTAATTTTTCCCTGACCAATTTTTCATTTTTCCCCAACTATTAATATTCAAAGACCCGAATATTACATTTGTAACATTTTGAACCGAGAATCTTTCATAAGCGGCGTAAAACAATTTCGAATAAGAATTGAAAAATATCAAATTTATTCGGCTTGACAGTTATTTGAAGTTATGTAAATTCCCTAAATTTTACAAATGTTCTTTCTAAATCCTTGACTTTAGAAAAAATTGTTGTTGGCTAGGTTCTTCTTTTGATTCACCAGTTTTGCATTTGTGAATTTCCGAAAATTACGTACATGAATGAAGGATCCTACCGCCCCCCCCCTTATCGTGAAAAATCGTAACAAAAAATCACAGAAAAAAACCTAATGTAATCTTTACCTGCTACAAAAATTAACTTCACGGGGTAAAGTTTATCCACCACATGGGAAATGGTTACCATTTCAACTCTACTTAATCTTGTTTTGTTTCGATGCGAAAGAATGTAGCTTTATCTACTTGAAAATTACCCGCAACAAATATTAACTTTCGTTTTTTCTGTGCTACTATTGTGTGTATATGATCTATTAGTTCTTCCCTTAAATGGATGAGATAAAAGTAACTACCAGTTATTATATTCGTTATAATATACTGCAATAGTATATTGCATTACAAGTGGTAGGCGATGGCCTTTTCGTGACAAGTGCAGTGTTTTTAGGACGAGTCGTAGGTGAGGGCACCGAAGGTGCCCGAACCGAAGACGAGTCTCAAAACACTGCACGAGTCAAGAAAAGGGCCTACCACGAGACATGCACGAAACTTTTTACAACAAGATCATGAAAATCGTGAAGAAAACGCTACCTGATCGAAGTTGCGGGGAGGGGGGGGCGGTCCAGGGCGCAGCCCGGGTGGGGGTGCAGGGGGCGAAGCCCCTGCTGGGGGGTTCGGGGGGCGAAGCCCCCCGATTGAAAAAAACCAAATCATAAGTTAAAATTATGATAAGATTACGATAAGATTAAATTAAATAAGTTTAACTAACAAATTTTTTCATATAAAAAGAAGGAATTTAGAATGAAGATAAATGTATACCTGTTTATTTTAGCAACATTATTTTAAAGAGAACACCTTGAAGTGTATAACATTTTGAAGTAATTTAAATTTTCCCGCAACTTTGACTTGAGCAACTATAGCGCACCTAGCGGCGGAGAGGCTACCGGCTTTTATAACCTTATTTCTGAATACTGTCACGCGTTTGTTCGGTTTTCTTCAATAGTTAAATCAATGTGATATTATCGAAAATAGAGAAAATGTCAGATTCGGACGAAAGTGAAGTTTTTCAGTGTGCGCCTCCTATTTCTGCACGGTAAGTCGCGAGACGAGCGCGCTACAGTTGTCGCTGAAAACATCGACCTATTTCCGTCTTTATCTAACTATCTTCCTTTCACTTATTGTGAAAATGTGGAATGCTTACGAAAAGTGGCCTTTTCGTAAGCATTCCTCATTTCGTACATTCTTTATTCGCATCGTTCGAAATGCGCCACATTACACACAGATCATAAGTATGAAAACACGCCATTTTCATGATAGTGTTGTAAAAAATATATTGAATCAGAATTCAGGAGTGAACGAATTCGAGAATCCACTTCACGTAATAATAGATTGAGTTTATTATTAAAATATAAATCAAACAAATGATACAGTAAAGTCGGCACTTTTGCCCAAAGTTAACACGATAACGTTATCTTTATTTCGGTTCCTAAACCACACTTTATCGGCCTTTAGCCAAGTGCTGATTTCGGACTAATGCCTCGTTTCGATGAATGGTTGATCTTTTCGAAATAATAATTATTCATTTGTCGAAAAGTTCTTCTCATTCCTTTCAGAGTTGATATTATTTTTTATCTCTTTAACAACTTCATCTTGTTCTTGCATATGTTTTTTTATCTTTAAATTCCTTTATTAATCCGCATCTATTTGAATCATATGACATTGAACCATTCGACTTTCAATGTAAATCAACTACTAATTCATGAATACTGACGGTATTTTTCTTTTCTTTCACGAATTTCCCAGCCGGATTTGTACTGAAATAATATTAGCGAATACGTTTTCACGTCTTAGACAATGCGATACATCAAGTTCGGATTGTTCTAAAATTACGCCCAACCTGATATAACGTGAATATTTAAACTTTGCCTGATTTGAAAAAGTGAGCGCCTGGTGATCGCGGTATCTCGAGTTTGTTTCCATACAAATAATTACGACACCAATGTCACATACATAAATACCTGTTTTACCCTATTCCCTATTCCCCTGTTAAACCCTAATATTCTGTTTTTTATTTATAGATTTTATTGAGACTATGAAATTGTATGAATCTCAAACAATTTACAACATATTTGTCTACTATTATAACTTTTTTCATTAGCTAATTTGTAAATTATTTTTATTAAATTTCGAAATATTATACACAATACGTTTAGTGACGTCAAGTATGCTTCGATGGTAAAAATTTACAATTCGAAAGAGTTCCTACTCAAAATCACTAACAATAGTACTAACAAATCACTAACATAGTACACTTGGGAAAAGTTTTGGTTTGGATAACAAAATAATTTTGTAGATGTTTGCCTAATCAAATTTTGTTCTGGTTTAAACCAATTTTCCTGTGCATTCCAGAACGTTTTGTTACAATATGCAAACCAATTCTAGATGAAGCCGATCCAAGCCCGTTTCTCCGTTTTTCGACCGATTTGATTTTCAATAAGTATTTCAGCAAATTTTAGCAAAAATATTCACAATATTATTTAAATATATATTATTGACGGTAAGACCGAATTCATTTGCTGAAATTGTCTAAAATACTTATCGAAAACGTTTTGTTGAAAAAAAAAAAAAATTGATTGGACCGAAAAATCTACTCTTTGATGCATGAGTATTTTTCGCAGCGTATCTTAAATATTCATTGAATTGAATTGATTATTATACATAATTATCGAAACTCATCTACCATAATCATGTATCAAAAACTTGAAACAGTGAAATCATGCATCGAAATTGCACAAGAACACTTAAAAATGAATATATTGAAGTTATAGAAATATGAGACAGTTATATGACAATTGAAAAAAGAGGGAGAAAAAAAATAAAAGAAACAACCAAACCACCTTGCCCTCTTTTTTCTTATTTATCCGTCTTTTTTATACTACCCGGATCTAACATATTTCGAGGCCATTTAGGCATCCTCATCAGAGAAATTTGTATAGAAACTAATGAGGGAATATTTGTATGTTATGCTGATATGAATCAAAAAGTAGATATTGATTTGCAGTTACTTATTAAGTAACTAATAACACATGTTTATCTTCAATATTTCTGAAAAAATTTTGAACACATTTTTCAATTGTTTAAAATCAATCCCAAAAGTTAAGAAAAATTTAATTTTGCTTCCTCCTAGAGGAAGCTTTGTAATGGTAACATTTTCAAAAAATGTTAATTCATTTAATTAAACCCTCCTTAATTTAAAAATGTCTAATACAATGTCCTAAGCAATTGTCCGGATGTGTGTGTGTGTGTGTGTGTGGATGTGTGGATGTGTGGATGTCACGCTTTTTTGTGAACACGATTGTATACACATTGTATATTTTTACAGTTTTTACAATATTCTTTTGCCCTCTTAAATAATTAAATAAAGCGAAGATACATTATTTCTCTCTTAGAATTTTTACCTGAACAGATAACAATTAAATCATCACATATTTCTATATCTATATTACAGTTCCTCCTGGCCTTAGGCTATGCTACTACTCTATATCACTATTTTCTTCCGACTCAACCCCAACATCTAGATTCTTGATTACACTCTAGCTCGCAAGTCTTTCGACTTCTTTTGTATATCTGCAGAGCTCAGAACTCAATTCTTGTTTCAGAATATTTATTAGTTTCTGTTCAATTTCGTCATGCGGATCTTTTTTTAACCTAGAATCAAACTCCCTGACCAGGTCCCTTTTAATAATTCTTCTTGCTTCTTCGCAAATCCAAATGTGAGCCAAATTTTCTTCCGATACTCCATACAATCTACATAATGTATTGCTGTACCCTTTATTTCCTGACAAACCTACGTTCCCACATCTCAGTCTTGCCCACTCTTCCTTTAACTCCCCATTTGCCTTCTTTAAATCCCAGTATTTCTCCCTTTGAAATCCCTCTTTGTAATTTTTGTATAACTGACAGTATTTGGATTTGTCGATTTTTCAACAATCAGATTGAATTTCTTGTTCTGACTTTCTTATAATCCCTCGTTCTAAATTACTTTGTATTTTGCCTTCACTTCCTTCATTCCTCATTAAGCGTAATGTTTCCCCGTCTCCTAATTCGGCCATTGCTTTTTTCAATACTTCTCCCCATTTGGATGCGTTATTATTATCAATCGCTCTTAATTCCTCCATCAGGAAAATCCTAGGTAGTCTATCTCGCCCCATTCTCAAAATTTCTAAAATGTATCTACTTGCCCTTCTTCTCGCCTCAATTTCTAGACTTCTTCTCACTGCTTCCATTCTCCAAATATAATTTGGCGTATTTCTATCTAATCCCATTATCATTTTTATATATCTTCCTTGCACTTTTTCCATAACCTCTGACCTTTCCCACCCCCATACTTCAACCCCGTATAGGGGTTGAAGTTGCTGCGTTGATAGCTTTCTGTGCTTTTCCTGCTAAAATTTTTAGATGTTTATTAAAAGTCCCCGCTGCAGAAAACCAAAAACCCAAGTACTTATATCGATCCACTACTTCTAGTTCTTCTCCAAATATTTTCCATTTTTCCTCTTTCCTTCTCCTACCTCCTTTCCGAAATATCATGATTTTTGTCTTATTTACATTAACTTGGAGTTTATTTTTAATGAGATATCTTTCTAAAGTTCTGAGCATTTCGGTTAAGCCGTCAGAAAATTGTAATGCATGAACCTCAGTGTTTCCTATTACTGTACCTCCTTCTTTTTTCCTTTCCCACTCTTCCTCTAAATCTTATACAAAGACGTTAAAAAAAGTTGGGCTCAGTGGACACCCTTGCCTGACCCCCCTGTTGGTCGTAAAGCTCTCGGTTACACCTTCATCCGTGATTACCTCATTTTTAGTTTCCCTGTATATAGTTTTGATCATTCTCAACATTCTACCATTTATCCCAATCTTTTCCAATTTAACAAAAAGAGTATCTCTCTCCACCAAATCAAAAGCTTTCTTAATGTCTACAAAAGCTACGTACAGTTTCCCCCCTTCCCCTTTAAACTTGTTGTTTATCATCGAGTTCAACTTTTTTCATTAGTATAATTCAAAGTTGATGCAAGGATATAAAAGATTCCTTGGTTCGAGACAAATCGATTGACCTACAATATTAATAGATTTTATTGAAGAGTAGAGAAGTTATGGTAATTTATATATTCTTAAAATCGTTCTTTAAAGTAAAAGTTTTCTTATTTTCATAATTTAAAGTTGATGCGAGAATAGAAAAAATGTGTTGATTTGAATCGAATCGATTGACCTATAATATTGATAAATTTCATTGAAGAGTGAGGACGCTATGGTAATGCATAATATTTGAAAACACGGTTTTTTATAGTAAAACTTTTTTCACGAACATAATTCAAAATTGATGCAAGAACCGAAAAGATTTCTTGAATTCAGGAAAATAGATTGATCTATAATAATAATAATAATAATACACTTCATTGAAGATTATGGAAGTTATGCTCATTTATAATATCTGAATTATCAGTTTTAAGCAGAAAAACTTTTTTCATCGACATAATTCAAAGTTGACGCATGAATGGAAAATACTTTTTGATCGTAAATTTTCAAATAGAGTAATTCTGACAATTTTCGTAAAGAAATCATAAAGCTGGGAAAGGGATACGGTGCGACAGAAATTTTCCTTTCCCTTTTCCAACTCAAAAAATTATCATTTTCAATACAAAATTTGATTTGTCTGATTTGTCTTTGTATTTAAAACATTTTTTGTATTATTTTGTTACTTTGTTTTTTTATTGTTGTGAATTTCTCTTTTTAAATTGAGCAAAATGAAGACTATGGTTTGTCTATTATTTAAAAAAATAACTAATGCTTCCTCTATGAGGAAGCGAATACATTTGCTAACGGGAAGCAAAGTGCTCGTGAACTGAGCACCATATAATTATAAATACAAACAAAGTGGAAACACTCGAGATCGAATTCACAGTAAGTTTTTTTTTAACTTTCATCAACATCTCAATCAATCAATCTTTATAATTTGTTCAACTGTCAATATCTGATGAAAAAAAAGGAAGAAAGCTTCAATTCCAATCTATTGTAAAATTTCATATATTTCTCTTGCTGTTTATAGAATTGCGTTCGCAAGCCCGAATGAATGCTCGGCCTCCTGCGAATCCTGTGACTCGTCTGATTCCTGTTATTGAGAATCCTCAAGAGATTGGCTATTACAGAATTTTGAACGAAGATTTACCAATTCCGGTTGGACTTCATTGGGTAGCAAAACATAATCATTTAGTTATCGGAATAGAAATAGAAGGTGTGGTGCGTCAAGCAGTTGATAGAAGTCGCAGAAATTTGTGCACAAGTGCTGGGGCTAATTTTTATGGAAAAGAATACGCGGTAATTAGATATTCTAGACATTCAGAGTTTAGGGATGTTATATGGGATCAGTGCTTATTCATTTGAAGAGCTTCCTGAGCGATTCAATTTTTATTCACACAGAAAGAATGTCCTACCAATTATTTTTCGTCTTGTTGTAAAATTGAAACACTGGAAATTTACAATGATAGCACTTTATGGTTGATATAAACCTGGAAATTTATAAACATATGGATGTTCCAAAATGTAATAACTTTTCAAATATAAGAACTCAATTCTACTACAGACAGGGTGGCTTTTTTAGTATAGTATAGTTTTAGTTCATATTTATTTATTCAGGCTGGCTGCTGAATCGAGAAACGGGGAAATGACCGGGAGTTTTTTAGAACAGGAAAATCAAGAAATCAAGACAAGGATCCTCTGAGAAAGGGTCTTAAAACACACACAATCTATTGTGTGAACTGCAAAAGTTGTAAAGGTATTTATGTCGGCCAATATGAAAGGAACATCGATATACTAGAATAAATGAACATAAGAACGATTGCAAACATGATGACAGAAGCTCAGCATTAGTTTATCATTCTCATACGAAGCAACATCATTTTGACTTTGATAATATTAAGATTTCAGGTACCGAGATCAACCAAAGACAAAGACTGTTTAGAGAAATGTTCCATATATCAAAGAACAAATTCTCTTTTAACAAAAGAACCGACATAGAAGGTTTCAGCAATATATATTTGAACTTAATTAAAAGTACTAATAATTGTTAAATTTACAACATATTTGTCTAGTATTATAACTTTTTTCATTAGCTACTTTGTAAATTATTTTTATTAAATTTCAAAATATTATACACAATACGTTCAGTATGTAACGACGATAAGATGATAAAAGAGAGTCTGATCTCCTATCGCGGACATATATTGACTAATGACTCAACTAATTTGTATAACCGCTTTGCTTTAAACAATATTAATACTCCATATTTATGAAATGTCACTTCGCTATGTCCACTGTAAAAACTAGGATTCGATTTAGAACTTAATTCGGTATTAAAACAGTTCACGCAACAAAAGAATTGCACTTCAGTTTAATCCGCCAATCTAATAACATAAGGTCGATTTGTGAATTGAAAAAGATATCGAAATGAGAATCATCTGTCAATGACTAAATCTGATAAAACAAATTCTAAACTGTCAAGTTCAAAAACCAGCGTAAGATCGAAATGACAAGTTAATTTCGAGCGCGGTCCAACTGTTAGAACTCTTTATACTGAAATTTTCTGTTTATGTCAACTTAATGCTACGTCGGTTTCTAAGATCCTATTTAGGACTAACTTTGAAAAAGAAATTTTGAATTAGGGTTATATCCAAATTATAATCAGGATACGTTTAAAAATGGTATAACCCTCAAATCAACTCGCTAATATAACTTTCAAGTCCAATATAAAAAATTGTAAGCAGTCGGAATAATTTAAAACATAAAATTTACCCAAATATGAAATCCTGAATATCTTGAATCCTTCGGAAGGATTTGCTTCAAGACGGCGGAATCCTAAATTTTTGACGCACTCAAATGATAAAGAATATAATAAAAAAAATTAGCTCAAAATATTAATTTTTGCTGTTACAGTTATTTAAATTGATTCCTAAAACATAAATTTATTCAAAGAATCTGTATTACGAAGCCGATAGCAAGTGCTATAGGGGCAGCATTTAGCCTTGACCAAAAATTTGAAAATCTTATACATTTGGTAGATTTCCAATGGAAGTTAGTACGAG
>CAKNXH010042633.1:768-14068 GCA_932178445.1 Andricus quercusramuli
TTTTTTTTTCAAATTTTAATTTGAAATATCTGAAAACTTATACTTATTGTTACAATCTTATTTTATTTGTAGAATAATTCTAATTGGAAATTAATTGTAAATAATTGTAAAATAAATTCAACGAAATTTATTTTATAAAAAAATATATCCCATGATACTACTTCCGCGGTGGCGTGGAAATGAGTTTTATTAAAAAATGTGTGGGATTTTCTAAAAAAAAACTGCGTGAATTTCTGACCTTCCTTAATTTGATTTTTTCAGTGTATTTGAATCTGATTTATGTCTAGGAAAAATCATTTGGAAGGCAAGTCTTCATAGTATTTCACTAACTAACGAAGATATTTTTATAATTCCATTCCTAAAATCTATTCCGTAAGGTCAAAGATGGTACCAAAATGTCGTATAATTTCAAAAATCACGAACTATTTACAAGAATTTTTTTAGATAAAAGTCAATGTGTATCATATTCAAATAAAATTTAGGGATATTTATAAAAAGTATTAATATTTTTCACTTTTTAAAATTAATGTATACAGAGTACAGTTTTTATTTCAAATTTTACGACAGTTTTTTGTATCATGTTTAACCCTAGGACAGAATCACGGAAAAATATTCCGAAATTACGTTAATTAGTTATTAAAATACTACAAAGAATTACCTTCAAAACTGTTTTGTCTTTTTAAAATCATGGGATATTTGTTTATAAAATAAATTTCGTTGAATTTATTTTACAATTATTTGAAATTAATTTTCACTTAAAATCCTTTGAAAATTAAAATGAAGTTGTGAAAGTGAATATAAATATAAGTTTTCCAAGATTCTTGACAAAAATTTCGAAATATTTTTTAAGATTTCAGATATTTCAAATTAAAATTTGAACAACAAAAAAAAACATTTTCAACTGAATAGTTTAATTTTCAGGCAAAAAGGTTAATTCCCAGCAAAAAATGTGATCATTTTTATTTCAATTAAAAAATTAATTAAAAATCAATTAAAAATTAAATTAAATCAATTAAAAAATTAATTTATTCTCCAAGTTATTTATTTTTAAGGTTATAGGTATGAATAAAATTTTCCTAAGATTCTTAAGAGAATTTTCAAAGATTTTTGAATATTTCTGTACGACAATCAAAATTTCAAAAAAAAAATTTAACTAAAGTTTAAAGTTTTAATTAAACAGTTAAATTTTCAACTAAAAAAGATGAACTTCCAGCCAAAAAAGCTGAATTTTCCACGAAAAATGTAATAATTGCCATTCAAATGAAAAAATTCTAATTTCTAATTCAAAACAGTTGAAATCAGCTTTCAAAGAATGAAATTTAAACCAAATAAAAATTTAAACAAAATTAAAATTTACGGCGAAAAATATTTTTATATAGAAAATAAAAATTTCGAATGACTGTTTATTTTTTAACTTTTTTTTTGCTTATTTCAAGCTTATATAAATGTAATTTTCATTTAGGATTCTTGACAAAATTTCACAAAATTTTTCAATATTGCAGATATGTAAAAGAAAAATATAAAAAAAAAAATATAATTATCAGCCGAACACTAACCGAGATATTTTTATAATTTCATTCCTGAAATCCATTCCCTTAAGTCAAACATGGTACAAAAATGTCGTGAAATTTAAAAAATGACCAACTATTTACAAGAATTTTTAAAATAAAAATCAATGTGCATCATATTCACATAAAATTTAGGAATATTTATAAAAGGTTTTAATATTTTTCATGTTTAAAATAAATTTATACTGAGTACAGTTTTTATTTGAAATTCCACGAAGGTTTTTTGTACCATGCTTGACCCTATCAGGGCAGAATCAAGAAAAAATATTCTGAAAATATGTTCATTAGTTATTAAAATACTTCAAAGGCTTACTTTTAAAATTGTCTCGTCCTTTAAAAATCATGAGATATTTCTTTATAAAACAAATTTTTCCACATTTATTTCACAATTATTCACAATTAATTTCCAATTACAATTGTTTCACAATTAAAATAAAATTGTAAAAACTGAATTTTGTAATGTTGAGATAAATATTTTAAGATATTGAAGGTTTTATAAAGTTTTTATATATTAAGAAAGCATATGAGGTCAAGTTAATAATTTTTCGTCTTATCTCTTAAAATCCCCAAAATTGTGATTATAGCCTAAAATAGCACGAAAAGAAAGGTAATTAGCAGAGGTAAGCATACAGTAAAAATGTTGACTAATTCAATAAATTAAAAATAATAATTATTTATTATCATTTTAACTGCACAATATTTAAAATCGATTGGAAAATAAAACATAAATAATGAAAAATGAAACCAGTTGAAAGTGATAGATATTATTAACCTATAATTTTACAATCCCATATATAATATTCAATATATTATTGAAATTTATAAACCTCCAGTGTCTTATAATGTATTCCCTGTACAATCAGATTGTCTAAAACATTCCATGAGAATTCCTGAAAGAAATAATCATTAAATATCTCAATACTTCATCACATGTATTTAAAGTCTTTCAGGTGTGAATTTTTGAAAACAAAATTCAACCCAAACCTCCTAATAGCCAACGAAACCGAATCGTGAAGTCGGGCGAGCTCGGCCCTAGCCTCGGGTACGTGCTCGTGCATTTTCGGCTTTACACGAGGCTGGCCGAGTTGACCGTCGAGGAGAGACACCGACCACGTGATGTAAAGGAGCAAAGTGGGGGAACCCTTCCCCTTCACTCTTGGGTCGCTTTTCCTCTCGCCTTTTCTTAGGTCGTTTTTGCTCTCGCGCGTTTTTACTTCGCTTCTGCGTACGTTTTTTTTTTAGTTCTCTTTTGCTTTCAGCGTTTCATATAATACATAATACATAATAGAATACGTAATTCATACACGGCTCCTGAGTAGAAGAATATATATTTTTACCAAAACAACAAAAAATCATATTTCCTATACTTTTAACAATACGGTAACAAAAGTTTCAATTGTTATGTAAAAAATGGTTGCTTTGTCCAACTCTTTTATTTAAAAAAAGTTCAGAACTCAAAAAGGAGAGAATATTCTTATTTCTTGAAACTACAAGATGTGACGATCTGCTTTATAAATATTTGATTGTTTCCATATAATTTACAAGTGAAAAGTATTGAAAATAACGCACATTCCATTTTCATACCTGCAAAGTTCTGACATTCTTACAGAGATCTATATGAAAGGAAATTTTATTAACAACCCTCCCGTTTATTTTGTAATCCAAAATTTACTATTGCAGAGTGGCAAGGAAGGATTGAAGCACAATGCATATAGAAAGGCCAATTGCAGTGTATAAACATTACCACTAAAAACAATGACTTTCCGTCTAAAAAATTCTCGTCATATTAGTCCAGGCAGAACAAAAAAAATCGAAAATACACATTGAGATTCGGACTTGCTTTTGTCTAAGCACTCCTCAAATTCATATGCTGTTAATTTATAAATAAACAAATGCCTTTTGCTACGTCCATGAAAGTATTATGCTGTTAGTGATATATTATCACAAAATGGTCAGAATAAATACTCATAGTTATTACTGGAAAATGTTTAAAATATTATCAGATATTCTCTGTAAAAACCAGAGATCTTTTTTATTCTGTATTGTATTTTTCGAGTCGTTTCTTGAAATATGATAACTTCATGGTGTTATTATTTTCAATGTAAAAAAGCGACTCTGGAATCCCACGAGTGGTTTCATTTTAGTATGACTGGAGACAGGTTTCTTAGTCGTATTTCAATGCCTGGAATTAGCTCTGAAGTAATAGTTTTTTTTACAGTGTTAACAAGAATATTGATTTTCAGTGAATTACATACCTACTAAAAAATCTTGTAACTGACTAAATTTTCATGTGAAAATTTCAAAAACTTGGCAGAGTACAACTTAAATTGCATAATAAATTGAATTTGCGAAATGGAAGATGGTGAAGTAATTACAAAGTAAAATTGGATTGAAAATTGCACTGTGAAAGTATAAGGAATTTATTTTTGTGAAAGTATATTTTAAAATTTGCAATTCGAAACCTCCTAGTCACCAAGAAACTTTATCAACTCTTCTGTAGTGGAGAAAGACTTGCAATTCCGATAATTTTTTAAACCAAGAAGTTTCAATTTGCTTATTTTTAATTAATATATGTCCTCCTTACAAAATTGTATATCTACATTTTTCAATACTGTATTTTTCCAATTGAAAAAATCAAATGATCTAGAAAAGAGGCGTTTACTGACTCAGAATTAAATAAGTATAAAATGCCACCATAGGAAAATTTTCAATGATTATTTGCATTTATTTCGTCTTGCTGAGATAATTAATCCACCATGATATACATTTGAAAATTCATTTTTAATGAAATGCATATTTGGCAAATATTCAAAATCGACGAGATTATTAGCAGCAATTCTTGGTTACGGTGAAAAACTGGCAAGTAACAATCTCTTTCACTTGTCACGCTAAGCCCATGCTAAGCCTATCTTCCCTCTACGTTCGGAGAGACGGAGAGGGGTAGAGGGAACGGTTGCGTGGCTGGTTCGCGATACTAGCGCCCTCGCATCGCTGGTTCCCTAACTAAGCCTACCCCCGACGTCTCATTCCCTGCGCCCATCTTCTAAGCTTGGTGGGCATTGTCGCCTCTATACCTATCTTCCCTCTACGGGTAGGTATTCACTTGTCCGAAATTTCATTTTCCCTAAAACTCATTTTGCCGAAAAAATCACTAGATTACTAGCCGCCTTCGAAACAATTGATAGATGGGCCCATCTATCCATTGTTTCGAAGGCGGCTAGTAATCTAGTGATTTTTTCGGCAAAATGAGTTTTAGGGAAAATGAAATTTCGGGCAAGTGAATACCAGGGATGGGTACGTATAGTACATCACGTATATTATATGGTTTTCGACATGTATATTACTACGTATATTACGTCCTTAGTTTTCTACAAATGTTTTTTACATTTGCACACGTGACTATATGGGCGGGATTTTTGAATTCGTTATTCTAAAAATACCCAATTGACTTACAGAAACAACTAATATTGAGCAATTCATTAATTATTCGTAATTATTCATCACTTTCCTGAACAAATTAGTTTAAAAAAATAATATACATATTTATTATGCATGTTTATCGTACTTTATCATCCGAAACGTTTCCGTGCATGTGGAACACAAGCATAAGTACGAAAACATGGTATCCTAACCTAAAAGTAATCGTTCGCGCGCTTGTCAACTACTGTTTTCTCATTATAAGGAAAAAAATGAAACGAGGCGGTAGGCTAAAACATAATTCGTGGGCTGATTTGTCATTCCTTACGAAAAAAGAAGACTCTTTATAAGAGGTTATGTCAATTATTCAAATCTGTCAAATACAGTCCCGCCCGCGTAAAGTACGTCCGACATTTTTGATATGTATTATACATAGTTGTCTACAATTTTCTACGTATATTACGTCGTTTATGTATTATACGTAGAAAACCTCGAGTGACATGTCACAACCCATCTCTGGTGAATACCTACCCCCAGGGCAGGGATGTGCAGTTACGCGTAACTGCAGGATTTTGAAGTAAAATACCTAAGTGAAGTATTTTACGTAGAAAACAGGTAAAATACCTAGTAAATTACATGCCAAGATGGCGGACCTGTAGAACTGTGCATAACCGCACTTTTTTGAATTTCTGGTATCGGCATTCGTAAGGGCGTAAGAGTTTTCTTTTTCAATGCCTATATTGTTAATTGAAAAATAATAATGTCAACCAGGAATGTGCAGTTACGCGTAACGGGAAGTTTTTTACGTATAATACCTAAAGGAGGTATTTTGCGTAAAATACCTGGAATATGTAGAATACATGCAGAAAACCTCTGATTGACTGCCTGATTCGAGGTTTCAATTTCCCACCTCAGAGGTGGCGCCCTCATATATAGAACAAGACGTAATTTACATCATGTAGAAAACTGAAGACGTAAAATACCAGGTAAATTACCGTAGAAAACCAAGTAAATTACCACGAGTATTTTACTTATCCATCACTGCCCCAGGGTGCCCAAGCTGAAATGTATTTTACCGCGACAAAGTATTGGGTACATAGTTCAAAGCCCTGTCGGCGAGGCGCTACATTCGCCACACATACAAAATTGTAATGATGGTTATAAATCACTAAAAATAATGATTACATATATTTTTAATGCCGTGGAGAGAAATATGTTGTGAGACAAATATTTTGTTCAATAGCACTGACGATTTCGCCAATGAATTAATTAATCTTAATTTCATCACGATTAGCAATTCAATTAATAAAATTCGCAATATTAGTTCTCTAAAAATTAAATACTATATTTTAACGAAATTCTATGGATATCATAAAAATTATAAAATGATGTTCTTTTATTGATCGTAAACAAATCACATTAATGAATTTACTGGAGAAATCGTCAGCCTTTTTGTGAAATATATAAGAGATGTAGGGTGACGGTAACGTTAGCAGTACTATTTTCGACAATTTTGTATTAATTTTCCTACAAGATTGTTGAAAATTAAAATACATATTTACCAGAATTGATATTGCGAGTTTCAAAAAATTCACTTTTTGCTCTCCACTACATAAAAACAATATATTTACCAATAATTTTTAGAGTTTTATCACTTTTGTGACAGTTTTTAAAAATAATTTGGTTGTGTGCGGCCTTGAACGGAATTTCAACTCTCTGCCCAAAACTTTGTCCCGGTGAAATTCGTTCCAGCTTGGAGGGGCCTGGGTCTTTACTTTTTAGCTAAACAAATTTTTTAAATATTTAAAATATTCACCTTGGACCTCCAGCATTTAAAGTTATATAATACGTAGATGCGGCTGGCGGCATGGTATTTAATTTTGTTCACTGCAAGTCTGTGGTCCATTTGCAGTTGACCAGAGAGGAAAAATTTAATTATACAATTTATGGAAATTATAACGAAGTGTGCAATATGGTATTCCTGTGTTGGTCAAATCAAATTGCATTACGATCAATAGTGTTATTTTGTTTGCTAACAGGGGCTTTAATTTTAATTCTTACTATACATACGTATCTTTAGTTTGGAAAGTCGAAGTTATTTGAGTTAATTTAATTTGATTTATTTATATTTGCAACAGTTTAAATTACATTCAATTACTCTGAATAGCTTCGAATTTCCTTAAACTATATCGAACTTTACATATTTGTCTTATTTGACATTTGTGTGCAATTATATTGCATACATTGATTTTCTTGAGTATTTGTTTTTAAAAAAACATTTTTTTAAAGGAACATAATTCTTTTTAAGCCTTCTTGCGCAGTTTTGTTGCACAATCTACTATAATAAAATCGATGTGAACGAGAGAAGTGAGCTAACGTTAGGTCTTTTACTGCACTCTTATTGGTTGACTCTAAGAATTGAATATAGCAATGTAAAAGTCCGCGATATTTGAAAATATGAAATGAAAAGAAAACTATCATTAAATAAAATGAAATGACTGAAACAATTACTATGTTGACATAATAGAATTTTAAACGAAAGTTAATTTACGTTAGTCAGATTAATTTGATTTAATTACACAAAAAAGAAAATACAATATTTTAATTATGATTCACAAGAAGAGAGATAGAGAGAGAGAGAAAAGGTGCGCGCATGTGTGTTTGCTGTGTCCGCAGTGATGCCAATATTGAGGGCCGCGCGCTGGTTGGCTGCAGTTGGCGCGCAATTCAAAATAGTTGTTCAAAATCGCTTTATCAGAAGATTATATCAGACGATTTGGGCATTCAACTGCAACAATGAGAGCTTATTCTTAAATAAAAGAGATGCTAGAGAAAGAAGAGTGGGATCTATCGAAATTTCCCGAAATGGTGCAAATAAAAACAGAATTCAAAGAAGAAGAACACGAGCAACTTTTGCAAGAAATATCTATTGGACACAACCAATACGATAAACTGAATGCCAAACAGAAAGAAATTGTCGATTTGATTCTACGAGTTGCAGAAGGATCTCATATTTTCGGTAAATGTTTTTACATTGACGGACCAGAAGGATCAGGAAAGACTTTTCTTTATAACTCTGTTCTACTTATTGAAAGGTCATGGCACGATGGCCTTCACCGGAATTGCTGAACATTACTTCCTCATGGAAGAATAGTGCACAAAACTCTTGTTTTGTCAGTGCCTCTATTTGCGGACTCGACTTCTAACATTTCAGCTCTGTCAAAAGAACGGGGTGCACAGTCTTCCCCTTCTTTCTTGGAATTCCCCTTTTTCCCCTTTTCTCTTTAAATATACAATATTTGAAATTGTAAATATTATTGAATAATAATTGAAGCAATTATAGCACTTAAAAATTATTTATGAGTAAATAAGGTATACGTTTCAAGTGCAGACCATTAAAAAATAAATACTCTTTAAAAAAATTTGAAGGTTAAACATTTTAAAGTAAGTTGAAAATGTGAAAACTGGAGACAGAAGTTATTATCCAATATAAAATTGTAACAGTTACAAAATATATAGTACTTTTTAAATAAGTATTACAAGATTAACACATTTTAGTTGAAATGTACAAAGTTAAATACCTAATTGAAAAATGTAATATCCAGATTCATCAACTACAATTTTAAATGTTCTAATTTGAGAAACTAAAATTTTTTTTAAATCTTTGCTTGAAAATGTAATTGTTGTTGAAACTTTTTTTTCGTTAAAAATCAATTTTTTTAAACTCAGAATTAAACTATTCATTTGTGTTTGAAAATTGATTTTTTTTATTCGGAAATTCAACTATTTGGTTGCAAGTTCATGAATTTTGTTCAAAACTGATATTTTTGGCAGAAAATTGGTTAAAAATTCAACTATTTGGGTGAAAATATATTTATTTGATTGAAAAGCTGTCTTTTTGGTTGAAAATCAAACTACTTTGTTAAAAATTCATTTTTTTAAACTAAAAATTGCAATTTTTGATTGAGAATTATTTTTTGTATTGAAAGCTTATATTTTTTAATTCAACTGTATTGTAGAAAGTCCTTTTTTTGGTTCACGAGACTGATCGCGCGCTGATAAGCGCGCGTGTTCTTGTCTTTAGGATGAATAACGAAACCTCTTATTATTTTCATATTTAAAAATAAATTATTTTTATGCAGAGACTATTTTTTTAAGTTAATCTGATAATTCAGTGTATACATAATTTTTTATCATGTCATTGGGACGTTGTTCTCCCAAAAAATACGTAATAATTTCCAAGATCGAACTCGAGAAAATGCCACGTACAATTGTCCATGATTGAGTACATTTTTACGAACATCTACTCCTATTTTTTCGAAGGTTTGTCCTTGACTTTTATTAATTCTCATCGCGAATGCTAATTTAATTGGAAATTGTTGTCGTTTGAAACTAAAGGCTAAACGTCTTCACAGTATAGTGTAATACGGTGAATGGATACAATATCTCCCGTTTTATCACGAGTTAGGATGCGAAATCGTAAAAGATTATTCGCAAGTTCTATTACTTGTAAACGCGTTCCATTGCATAGACCTTCGTTAATACTGAGGTTTCCAAGTAGCATCACAATGCAATTATTTCGTAATTGTAATTTATACGGTGGAAGGTTAGGAGGATTTAAAGTATTAAGATATTTTGGCAGTATTACATCATCAATGTCTCCATTGTCACAATTTTCCGTACTATCCATGCTGGTGTAAATACGTTCTGTTGTCTTGTCAAGTAATTCTACAACCCTGCAATTGATTTCTTCAACATCAACGTTTCGTGCAGATAATACAGCTATTTTCTCTATATCCTCGTACTTGTGATTATTAATTAATTGTTTAAATGTAGTTTCTACCATGTCATCCGTTCTCTGAGCTACACATTGTTTTGGAGCTATTAAATGATCATCACTGTCATTTAAAGTACCATTGCCAACAGACAGTAAATATTTCGCAAATTTTACCTCGCTTGACACCAAGTTCTCATATTTTGGTTTAATGAGAACACTGAAAAATGTTTCCATAGTGCACCTAGAAGCATAATTTGTCCTCCAAATGTCAAGTTAATATTCATAAAGTCACGGAGAGTTCGATCAATTAATTTCAAAGCATATCTTGGCGCCATTGGAGCCTCGTCCCAAATAAATAGATCTACATTCCTTAAATAGTGTGTATGATATAATGTATAGTGTAAATGTATGTTTTACCTGATGCACCTGGCCCATCAATATAAAAACATGAATTGAAAGACTTTTTTTCATCTGTCATGACAACATTGAATACTTTATCGAAAATATCTTTCTGTTTTGTATTCAATTGTTTATACTGTATCATACCATTTTTCTCATGTTGTTCAAGTAACATTTCATCATTATTTCCATCGTCAATGGGAATATCATTTTCTGTTAGTTGTGGAATTGTAGGAAAATTACTAATATCATATCTTTCATGGGATAGGAAAGTGCTTATTTGAATATAAGCTTTTCTACGTGCTTCATCTAAATCATAATTTCTCTGAAAATCTAGTGACATTGCATTCTGGAATTCCTCCCATAGTTTTTCTGGGTTATTCGGATGACAGTTATATTAAAATGTATATGGTTACGTAAGATTCTGGAATATCACCGTCAGCAGTTGTGGTAAAAATTGCGGCTACTTCAATAATTTTTTGTAAATTGTAACGTCTACTATCCATTCCAGATTTTAATGAAAATAATAGTTGCATTTCAGGTTCAGTTTGTATATTATTGTTCACCATTGTTTCTTTTATTACTTCATGCATCATACGGTACGATTGCGCAAATATATTGCAGCTGCGAAGGGCAGTCTCAATTGCATCCACAATTTCCCTATTCAACGTAGACATTTGATTGCATCGAATATTCGTAGCTTCATTTTGATCTACGATAAATAGTTGACCATAGGAAGAACTTCCATTTGCATCTTGATACAAAGACGTATTAATTTGATAATAAACCTGGCCATGTATTTTGAAGCAGCATGGTCCAGGACGTCTGTTATTGAGTTTAACTAAATTAGCATTAAAAGACGCAAAAGCAAATGCATTGTTATAGCACCGTATACGTTCGTGAAAATGATTTGATTGTTCGTGTGTATCATCAAATAAACTCTTTATTACAAAGGAAATGGTGGTGGATTAGGTAATGGTTCAAGAATGACTTCTCCATGACTGCAACAATCATTGAAAGAATTTTTCTTATTAGCCACTTTTTCAGCTTCAAAGTGTTTCGCGTTGCAATGTGTACATAAAATATTCATTCTACCACAGTAGTGTTCAATTTTATCTGCACTTTGACTATTGTCAGACGTATTTTCTATTTGAGAAAAAGCCAAATTGTTTGTATAAAAATTTTAATTTCTATGCGATGCGCTGTTTGCTTCATGTTGTAAAGTCTGAACTATCTCTGTCTTATTTATTCTCACCACGGTTACCAATATCTCATTTATACTTTCATTAGTTTAAAAATAAAAAGTGGTGTTAAGAAAATCATCTTGTTTCTTTTTAAATTTAACTGTTTAGTTCCAAATTCTCATTTTTTGATTGAATTTACACTTTTTTGTAGAAAATTCAATAATTTTTTAGAATTTTTTGTTCCCTAATGTCTTGAAAATTTTATTTGTTTAAAATTATTATTGTTTCTTTGAGAATTATTTTTTTTTAATCAATCTTTTTTGGTTAAGTTAAACTGCATTTGATTTAGAAAGAAAATCTGTTTTTGATGAAATATTAACTATTACATATTTCGTTGATAACACAGGCCAACAAAATTTAAACCCAAATACCGGACTATGTGACCCGGTAGGATTTTGGTATCCTAAAACCGAATTCATTATCCAAATTTTTCCTATACGTCAGGTTTTTGATATATCCTAACCTGAATGTGCAAAAATGATTATTTTTATCCATATTTGAGGCAATATAACACGATCAGCAATTTTTTCCTCAAAACTGATAACGCCATCGTCTGTTACTCTCTTTTATCTTAAAATTTCATTAACCAAAATCCTTCTGGGTCACATAGTCCGGTCTTTGTGTACAAAAATGATGTAATTTTTGTCGGCCATGTGTACTCAATATTTTTTGTTTTAAAATGAAACAATCTTCGTAAAAGTTGAACTACTTTGTTAAAAATTAATTTTGTTGGTTCAATATACGTTTTTGTGTTTATATTAAAAATTTGACTTTTTATTTCAAAATTCGCCTTTTTTTATTTAATTTACACTTTTTTTATAAAATTCAATAATTTTTTTAGAAATTTTTGTTCCTTAATGTCTGGAAAATTTTATTGGTTTAAAATTATTCTTTTCTGTTTGAAAATTTATTCTTTTTTTTTTTTAAGTCAACTTTTTTTGGTTAATTTGAACTGTTTTTGATTCATAATTTGGGTTACGCGTGAAGTTTGCTTCAAGGTGACACATTTGAAGTTAGTCGAAGTGCATGTCCTTTTTTGATATAAAAAAGAAGATAAGAAAGTATTTGATATTTTTTGTCTGAAATTGTTGAAATATAAATTTTTATGTGCTTTAAAAATAAACGCTTTAATATTGGGTATTTGAATTTGTAACGTCAGATGAAAAGATTTCTGCACGGTAAGGGGCAAAGAATAATAAGAATTGCATTTTCTATATTACAAAATGTAATAAGTTAAATGATACAATGTATAATTTTTTGCAATAATAGTATTATTTAACTGAATATGTTTTGAAAAATACAAAATTCTAAATGCATATTTTGTGTTAATTTTTTTTTTATTGTTATTTTTGTTGAAATAGCAAGTATTACATTTTTTGTTGATAATGTATCTTATTTAATTTGAAATTAAATTATTTTTATGGAAAATTCAACTGTTTTGTAGAACTTGAAATTAATTTTCTGGATTTTTCTTCTTTATTGACTGCAATATCTTTAATTTTTTTAATTTCGATTTTTCGGTTTTAAAATTCTATCTCTTTCGGAATAAATGTAATTTTTTTTAGAAAATTAAATTGTTTTTGATTTGTAATTGAAAATTTGTTTGGTTGACGTATGTATAAGCTGTTACATTTTTGGGTGACGGACAACTTTGCACGTAGCAACTTTGCACGTGCCCAACTGTGCACGTCGATGGCCAGACGGACAACTGTGCACGTCCATCTGTGCACGTCCAAGACCACAGGAGCCCATCTGTGCACGTCGAAATTTCGACGTGTACAGTTGTCCTTTGGACAACTGTGCACGTCGATATTTAGACGTGCACAGTTGTCACTTGGACAACTGTGCACGTGCACAGATGGTACTTGGACAACTGTGCACGTCGAAATTTAGAC
>CAKNXH010042634.1:0-39167 GCA_932178445.1 Andricus quercusramuli
ATTCTATGTCCCCTTAGATAGCAATATTCGCAGCAATTTTCCCATTTAAATAACTTTATTAACATTTTTGCGTCATTATCTGTACATAAGACATATGTGTCTTCAGTTTGATTTTGAGTGTTAACCTCTTCGCTGAAAAAGTAAACATCTTCTAATTCTTTCAACATTTTCCTGGCTGCTTCATGCTCTGCTACCCTAACTTTCTTTTCGCGTTCGCTTATTGTAATAAATAAATTTCCGCGCTTTGTGTCTTCTAAGACACACTTAATTATAAATCTTTGGGCGTGCAACGGCCCTTCCACTCTATGTATGCTGTAAATGGGTTTGGTTAAATCGTATTCTGCGGTCAGCTCTTCTAACGGTCCTTTTGGGTGCTCCAATTTGTTTATATCACCCTTTGGATGATTTATGGAAGGGTATATTTGTCCCTTTGGGAGTCTAGTGAGTATGATTGAAGCGGCCATCCTGTAAAAGGAAATTGTATGTTATGATTTGCATTTTATAAGGGTTATTCATGAGCTATTTTCAATTTGTCCACGTGTTTTTGGAAACGTTTTCCATCCGCTGTTTCTAAAATAGCGGTGTGTTTATCTAATATATCTACAATTGTGTATGGCCCGTGACTTTTACTATCTAATTTGTTAGTTTTGGTTTCCCTTTTTACGTACACGTTATCGCCTACTTTTCCAGAAAAAGGGTTTATTTTTCTGTCATATAGTTGTTTAGATCTGTATTTAGCATGAATTAAATTTTCAGCCGCCATGTTTTTGATTTCAGATAGTCTTATTATTAAGTCTTTTAAATAAGACCCGTAAGTTTCTAACTTTTCATGGGAAGGGAATGAACTAGGGCTACGCGCAATTTTTCCGAATATTAATTCGAAAGGTGTAAATTTAGTTGCTTCATGAATTGAAGTGTTGTAGGAGAACATGGCAAAGGGTAATAATTTATCCCAATCGTCGTAGTAGTCTGCGTAAGATCGAATGTAATCAACCAATACTGCATGACTTCTTTCCAAGGACCCATTCGATTGTGGTCGATATCCTGAGGTAAATATTTGGTTGATTCCAAATATCTTGGATAATTTTTTTAAGAGATTACTTATAAAAGCACTTCCACGGTCGGTTAAAATGGCTTTTGGGGCGCCATATTGTGAGATTAAATTCTTAGCTAGAGCATGCGCAATAGTTGTAGCTGTTATGTCGGGTATTGCTACAGCAATACAATATTTTGACAAGTTATCCTGCATAGTGAGAATGTGTCGATTTCCATCGGGGGTTGTCGGCAATGGTCCTACTGTGTCGAGTGATACTTTGTCAAAAGTTTCTATAGGCGTGTCTGTAATCATCATGGGTTCGTGGGTTTCGGCTCGAATAATCTTCTGCTCTTGGCAAGTACTACATTTTCGCACAATTTCCGTGACTTGTTCTTTTATTCCTGGCCAAGTAAATCTTTCTCTTATTCGCCCATAAGTTTTGTTAACTCCCTTATGTCCTCCTATCTTACTTCGATGGTATTCTTCTATGATTGGATCACGATCTTCTTCGGGCGGCACGCACACACTTCCATAGCAATATGTGATTTCGATATTGTTATCATCGAAAATTTCTTTTAGAATCTCTATCAGGGAGCCTTTGGGTAAGCTATCAGTCAAATCTCCTTGTTTTGAGATTCGAAATGAGTTTATGTTCTCTCTTTCGAGAGCTACACGTAGGTTGTGTAGTCCGATTCTCAGGTTTTCCTTATTCAATTCGTCGAAATGGTTTTGTTTTAGGATGATAGTGTAAACTTTATATCTACCGCGGGGCGTCATAAGTATTTGACCTATCTTAGGATGTTGTTCTTTAATTTCTGAAGGATCAATGGCTTTTATGTCTATTAATAAGCGCCCTATTGGCGTAGTGAATTCGCAATCCTCGGAAAGGAAGTGTACATAGTTTCCTCTATGATAGGTTAAATTTTCGCGGCTGCCTTTTATTTTTGGGAATGCATCAATATTAGCAGGGCGAGTGTATTCAGTCGGCAATGTGGGCTGGATGCTTGTGATTGATGTACATGTATTGTCGTCATCTGTAATTATTTTTGCAGTCTCAGTACTGACTGTTTCGGGTAGACTCATATCTATTTGTCTGGGCTTGATGTTTTCGTTGGAATTCATCGGAAGTTTTGTAGTTTCTTTCATTTTCGCTGATTCTAGAAGTGGTGTAGATAAAGCTTGTGGCAACCCACAGGCTGATGGACGAAATGTTGCTAGTTCGTCCGGCGTATTGGGTGGTTGAAGTGCGAAAGTTACGCTTTTGCGTTGTCCAATCTCAGGACGTATTATTTGAGTTGAAGAAAATTTTTCTTCTTCTTTAGGTTTCATATTTTCGCTATTTTCACTGGATTCTGGATTGTTCACTTTCTGCGTTTTGACTTCCTGTAGTTCATGTTTAGCCCAATTTATCACTGAATCTATTCTTCGAGTGAATTCACTCTCACTATCAGGTTCCAATTCTTCAATGGCGTGAAGAGTCTCTGGATTGTCTTCGCCTTCTGACACAGCCATGATAGCTCCGTGAGCTTCCTCACTTTCTTCTGTTTCTCCCTGCTTTTCCCATTCTTTATGAATTTCTAAAAATTCATCGATTTGTGTAAACGAGTTTTTCAATTCTTCTCGGGTTAATTTCGAACTATTAAATTCTTTGCTTTCTTCAATTTGTTGCTCTTCTTCTGAACTTTCCTCACTGTCGCTTTGCGGAGGATCCACGGTTATGAAGGTTTCCGAGAGTGTTTCTATTTTAGGTTCCTCTTGTTCTTGTCCGTCCTCAGCAATTTCTTTTCCAAAAATTTCCTGGAAATGAACTGTGGCGTTGGGTGGAGCACTTTTGGGTATAGCGCGCGACGGAAAAGCTGCCAGAGGTATATCCAAGCTGGGTAACACACTTCGCGTTTTTCGTAGTATAGGAGGGACTCGATTATCGGATTCAACTGTCTCATCTTCTGAGTCGGTACTGGACTCGCGGTAATTGGGTCGAGTTTTATTTCTCATTTCTTCGGCTCTTCTTCTGAGCAGGCGTTTGCTTATGCAGCTTTCATTCTGGTCCTCTATAGGTTTTAAATTAATGTTCGTGCGCTGACTGTTGTCCCTGGGTTTAAAAGTTACTCGTTGGGTTCCTGAAATGGAAGGCCTTAAAGCGACGGTTTTGGTGGTTGGTCCTCTTTTTGTCACAATCGAGGGTCGGTTTGAAGATTTGTTTACAGGCTTCGCTTGTCCTTCAGTTTCTTGTTTAGTTTGACGTGTTTGTATTGGTAGTAATTTTGCGCTTTTCTTCTCTATTTCGTTTTCTCTTTTCTTGGAATCACTTTCTATGATGGGATTTCTGGAAAGGGCATCGGCGTTTGTATTCAATTTTCCAGGTTTATATTTGAAATCATAATCGTAATCCCTTAATTTTAACCGCCATCGTATTAGTCTCTGTCCCGGATCTTTTACGGAGTTTATCCACTTTAGTGGTTCGTGATCACTAACTAGCGTGAATGCCCTTCCATACACGTAAGGCCGATACTGTCGAACTGCGTACAGAACCGCGAGACACTCTTTTTCAGTAGTAGAATAATTGCATTCTGCACTATTTAGTACGTGAGAGTAGTAGGATATGGGAAGATCTATGCCATCCTTTTCTTGGCTTAATACCGCACCAACGGCGTATCCTGAGGCGTCCGTGGTTATAGTGAATGGTTTCCGGAAATCTGGATATTGCAAGATGGGGTTTTCGCATAAAGCTTGTCTCATAGTTTTGAAACTTTCTTCTTCTTCTGGACCCCAATTGAAAGGTACGCCCTTTTTTAAAAGATTGGTTAGAGGCTTAGTTTTTGCTGCGAAATCTTTAATAAATTTTCTATAATATCCTGCAAGTCGTAAAAATTGTTTTATATTCTTCGGATTTTTAGGAGTGGGAAAGTTTTTAACAGCTTCAATTTTCTTGGGATCGGGCTTCACTCCTTCACTGCTAATTATATGGCCCAAATAGGTAATTTCTTTAAATAAAAACTCGCTTTTCTCCGGCTGAATCGACAAATTTGCCTCCTTTAGTCTGTTAAGAAGACGTTTTACTTTCTTCCCGTGTTCTTCTAAAGTTTCTGCATAGATTACTATGTCATCTAGATAGACAAATAGTTCGACTCCTTGTAATCCTAGCAGAACTTGGTCCATTAATCTCTGAAAAGTTGCTGGCGAGTTCTTTAAACCCATGGGCATTCTAATATACTCGTAATGTCCGTTCAGGAAAGAGAAGGCAGTTTTTGGTCTGTCAACAGGGTTTAGTTCGATCTGATGAAACCCGCTCGCTAGGTCGAAAACTGTAAAATATTGAGCTTTCCCTAGATGATCCATGATTTCAGTGATGTTCGGAAGAGGGTAAGCGTCTCCGATAGTTTTTTCGTTTAATAATCGAAAATCAATTACCACTCGGTATTTCCGTTTTCCCGTGTGGTCTAATTTTTTTGGAATTATTAACATGGGGGAGCTATAGGGTGATTTTGAGTGTGCGATAGCACCCTCTGTTAACATTCTATCTATTACAATTTTTGCTTCCTCCTTTTGTTGAGGAGAAAATCGGTAAGTGCGAACATGTATCGGAACATCATCGCTTGTGTGTATTTTATGTTTAACTTCATGTGTGGGGGTTAATGATTCTCCAGTTAAGTGAAACACCTCTGGATATTCTTGGACTATTTTAGTTACATGATCTTTCTCTTCTTGATTTAAATGATCTAGTTCTAGTATGTCTAGAATAGCTTGTACCCTATCTTCTGGGGGTAAATAATTCTCGTCAGTAGAGTAGTCTTCGAATTCATCCCCTGGGAGTTGATGATATTCGAAAGGAATTAGTTCTTGGGGATCAATTTCAACTTCTAGGTCGTCTTCAGTAGTATTTATGGCATAAATGTGACATATCCCATTGGAATTTGATACTACGGCTTCTCCCATCAGCAACCCTTCTCTTGATTTTATTAATGGTAAATATCCTTCCTTTATTTCGTTGTTCAATACTTCTACTGGGATTACTTGACGCGATCTTGCTTTTATCTTAATTTTTCTAGGTCCGGTCCCCTTGTAATCAGTTATTTGCTCTTGTGCAAATTTAGATTCTTCATCGATAAAAGGTATTGGCCTAGTAGGGTTGGAGTGGGTTACTATGGTGTTATGCCAGAAGGAAATTTCTACCTTTTCTTGACGGAGGTATTCTCGTCCCAATATTCCATCGGTATTAATGGGGAATTCTGGTGAAACTACATGAAACGTCACCATTGATTTTTCTATGGGTAACTTGATGGTGCCTATGGTGGAAATCCGAACGGTCGTTATTCCTGTTATATCTATTGATTCGTCCTCAGTTATCAATAAATCTTCGTCTAGGGAACTCAGCTTTATAATATTAATGTCGGCCCCTGTGTCAATTAAGAATAATGCCCTTGTTTTTATGAAATTGGAAGATGAAAAAGTGACTACTGGGGATTCTCTACTGAGTTTAGTGTGGTAGATCTTTGTTGTTTCATTAGAATTCGCACGCTTTTCTGACGCTCTTCCTTCACTTCGCCCGTCGCTGCGTCTGTACGGCGAGCGGAATTGTAGTTTAAAGTCTCACTGTTGGTTGGATTGGGAGATTGTGCACGAGGTGGTGTGTTCATTCCCCCTCGGGAATAACTCGAATTGGGATATCCATTATTTTCCATAGAAGTGGTCGGATATTGATGATGAGAATTATACGACGTATACGGATATTGTTGAGGAAGGTTATAATTACTGGAAAAATGTGGCTTACTTTCATAGGGGCGGGTTGAACCCCCAGGTGAATAGGAACGTTTTATTATCCCGGAGTGATGCGGTTTCTGATCCCAAGTTTTATATGAATCAGGGGCTGTCGCAAAACGCACATGTGGGCTAGGGCTGCGATCCCGTGTTCCCGAATAACTAGGCTGATAATACCTTGGTTCGTGGTAATAATTTGTTGAATAGTGAGGATTTAACTTGTCTAGCTTCATATTCAAGTGCTACTTTTAAAGCATCATCTAAACTTGAGGGGTTGCGTGCTTCCACTAAACCCGCAATATTATCCGGTAACCCACGTTTGAAGGCTTCTAGAGCACAGTCCTTTAACGGGGCTAATAGTTGGTCCACGTTGGGGTATTTATCTTCGAGTGCGGCCTGAGCTCCTGATTTTAGAAGAATCACGCGATCAAAGAATTCACTAACGCTTTCTTCTCGTCTCATTCTAATCGTAGAAATTTCATGCAGATACCACGCATAAGTTTTACGAGGGGCAAAACGTTGTTTCAAATGTTTAATTAAATCCTTAATTGATGTAAAACTTTTTCCATGAATACTATCTCTGGCTGCGCCTTTTAGTCGGGCCAATACCGCTTTAAGATACTGGGTTTCACAGTTAGATGGCACTGACGATTCTCCATTCATAATGTCTTGAATAAAGTCTCTAACGGGCATGTTTTTTCCGTCATAATTAGGGATGTTTACGATCCCTTGTTGTACGGCGAAACACTCCGCCATGGATGTCATCATGGCTTCACTGAGTGTGCGATTGATATCGCCAGTAAATTGAGTGTCATTAGGTCCGTCAGGCATTTTTGTTAAGGTATTTGGGAATTAAATTAAAATTGAGTAATTTCAAAGAGAGTTGAGAGTTTTATTCACCCTGATTGAATAATTTCTTGGAATTTAATTGTAAACACAATCAATAATTTCTGCGTAAATTTTGGGGTTTGTACAATAAAGTTTTATTATTGGAACTTCTTTTGATTATTAGATTAGATTAGTTTTGATTACTAATAATAACTAAAAGATAATTACTTCATGAGAAAAACTCAAATGTTGTTCCGATATTTATTGAAATTATTTATGAACATTACTTTTTGTTTAAGTAAAGTGATAATTGTGTTGACTCTACACTCAGGTATAGATTGAGTAAAAGTTATTGATCACGAGCGACTAAAAGCTTTGCATGTAACGTAAGTGGAATGTCTGATCGTAAACGTGTACCTATCACTAACAAGAGACTACCTCCCCTGTCTAGTGGGTAAGTCCAGTGAATGCTAGACGGACACTCTTTGCTCAGAGACGAGTAGAGGACTAAGGTCTGTATAATTTGAAATGTGAAAGTTCAATGTCTATGCGCTATATCTGGCTCTGCAATGACAGCTTGGACTATTACAATGATAACAATTAATTGACAGGTGTGATTTGAATTGCGTCTAGTTAAGAGCACATAGCTTTTAAGTAATCTAGCAAATTTGATTTAATATTCAGCCGAATTTCTCTTGTTCATTCAAGAAACTCAGGAATGGATAGACGTAATTGTTTTAAAATGATCTACCTACTATACCAGAGATGTCGGTTGGAATTTCCGAAGTTATCACGTTGAATTCAACAATTTCATTTAATATGGGAATTTGAACTGTGCCAATTGTTGAAAATGAATCTTTGGGACAAATTAGAACTTTAGAATGGTTCAATTCAATAAAAGGTGATAAGTGAATCAAATGGTTGTTCAAAGATGGGTCGTACACCAAATCGACTATTTTAGCTCTAAAGTAATTTGTGTGGACTGAAATTTTATTTATTTATTTATTTTTTTGACTTTTGTTTATTTATAAGCTGTGATAGGTAATTACACATTCGCCTTTAGGATGTATCCAAGGTTAAAGTTTCATTAAGTGAATGATTTGCAAGAACTCCTTTCCATAACAGTGTGATTCTACCTATAATTGGGTTAAATATCCCTCATGCAATTCCTGACTCGTAATAAGCAAAGAATTAATAAGTTGATGAGGAACTTTCCTTTTGGTTCAGAATTGACATGATATTGGGGTCTGTCAGAGGAGTTAATATTCGTCGCAAAGTAAATGAATTGTCTGATCGCCTATACACCTTGATCACTAACCAGCAATCTCCTCCGTGGTACAGTGAAAAAGTACAGTAACGGTTAGACAGATAAGGTTCAAAAATGAGTCAAAGAATCCGTGTTTTAGTATAAGTTACACGACGATAATTCTGGATATCACTGTGCGTATAAAATTATCATGACAATAATTCAATGGATAATTAATAAAGGTAGATCTTGTATTTAATTATATGTTTGACCAGTTTATCGACTCCTGAATACTTCAACACTGTAAGAGTTATATCTTTAAATTATTTGGATGGTTTGGAATGTCGGAAAGGTTCGACTTTTCAAGTTAATTAATTTTCTAACCCCTTGATTCTGGGCTTCCCACACGGTTGTGGTTTGGTTAGACTTTTGAGATTGCAAACTTAAGGTTTTTGATCTAAAACGCGATTTTTGAATGTTGATTTTCGATGACGTTGATTTAAACCCTTCACTTGTACAATCCTGCTACAAGGAGTACATACAAGGTTAATTCGGGGTATTTCGTGGAATTATTAACGGTGGCAGAGCTTGCGAGCACGCGAAGTATACCAACGCCTATCATGCACTTCGAACTTTGCCTTGCCCCGAAGGTGACCGTGCAACGTATCTAAGAAGGACTTATACTCTCGAGTGCCGATGAAATAGCTATCTTAAAAATACACTGAAGTTAAATTTGTTAACGAAAACACTGAATTTAAACGGAAGTGACTATCCCACCGCTGCCACCAAATCAGCTGTCACGTCCCGAGCAATAGGCGAGGGTAGTATGGAAAATAGGAATAGAAAGAGACCAGTGTGCTGATTACGTCAGGCTGGTAAGACCTGACCAATTATTTGATTGTGGGTTTGTGTGTCACTTATCAGCCCTACGCGGACTGTGTCAGAGTACAGTGTTCAAATGATTCAGAGATGGTTGTTTAAATAATTGTTTTATTATAAAGAATAAGAATAAAGTTAAAAGTTACATGAATTAGACTTACATATACCTTTCGATGCTTGAAAGGGCAAAAGAGTGAGTTGCTTTGTCGGTTGTATCTCCTTATTGTTTGTAAAACACCGACGGAGTTTTACCGGATGAGACTTTGAATGTACTTAAAAGTAATTCAATATTGAGTCCTTTCACGAACGTTAACACCGCGGACTTTATTCGGAAAGTTTCTCTACAACGACCGAAAGTCTCAGCCGAGGGGACTTAGTTCGGGATTCGAACACGTTAACTATTTTGAGTTGAACTTGAAAGTACTTGACTTATTCAAAGTGTTTCTTCGGTCACAGTGAGTTAGAAGCCGCGACTTTGTCAAAGCGATTCGTTAATCGTACATCGAAGTGAACAGTATGACTGTTGAGAACGTAAGACAATTGACAAGGATGTATCTGGGGTTTATATATGATGGTTTCTCCATGCTAGGGGTAGGGCGATCGAACTTTTGAAATCGGCACGTTTCCAACTTTTGAAATCGGCACGTTTCTAACTTTTGAAATCGGCACGTTCTTATTAATAATATTACTCGTATCTAGATCCGCTCAATGTTTGTGAGCGATGCTAGTGGGTAACTAATACTATTAAACGTTGAATGATTTATGCTATCGTCAGCAACCGTGGACAGCGGTCGTGCATCTCGACTCTTGACCTTTCAAGAATATGAATTCTACTACTAACTTAATTATGTGTAATGCGTTTCGTCAGACACTTTCGGTTACCGTGTGTCTGACTATTTACATACTGATTTCACTAGTATTACATTGTACATTGTTAGGTGACTGATGTATCACATATGGCATTAATTGTTGTATTAGTTTAAACACATGTGTGTATTAATATTCTATATCTATATCGTTATTATTTAACATATTACGATGAATAATATATTCGTATGGTAATGGTATAAATGTGATTATCCTATATCGGTAACATATCTAAGTAACATCTAAATGTTACCGATATTTGATATCCTCATGGTAAGTACTCCGGTTTATCATACGCTCGTGACGTTACCGACCGCGGATCGTTTATCGCTGGCCGCTATGTACCACGCTTCGTGATCAACCACATGAGTAATTACCATAAGTAGCTTATCTGTTCTACTTATCGTTAGTGGTTACGTAAAAATTTGAAATTTTAACCGGGACGTAACAGATGTACACGCTATCCGCCGATTTTTGGGGCTAACGAACTTTTTCCGTCGTTTCGTGCCGAACTTTTCTAAAATTGCAGCACCACTTACCCGGTTGACACGTAAGAATGCAGCTTTTCTTTGGTCCGAGGAACATGAGAACGCATTCCTTGAACTGAGAACCCGATTAACCTCAAAACCGATATTGAAGGTTTACTCGCCAACGTCCGTAATTACCGAGTTGCATACGGATGCCAGCTCTGCGGGTCTTGGCGCGATGCTCCTACAAGGAGATGACAAAGAAAATCTAGGGCTTGTGTACGCGATTAGTCGGAGAACATCCAAGGTAGAGTCACAGTACCATTCAAGCAAACTTGAGCTTCTCGCGATTGTATGGGCGACTGAACGACTACGACCATGTTTAGTTCCGTTGCAATTTACCATAGTAACCGACTGCCAAGCACTAGTTTTCCTAAACGCCGCCAGAACGAAGTACCCGCAAGTTGCACGATGGGCAAATAGCCTAAGCGATTACGATTACAGAATCCGCCATCGGAAGGGAGACCAAATGCGACATGTAGACGCTCTATCTCGAGCTCCCATACCCCATGACGACGTGACTGAATCCGAGGTAACAGAAGTGCTTGCGATAACTACCAGTGAAGACGAGATTCTCCTATACCAAAGAACAGACCCCAAATTAAATCGAATAATTAAAATCTTCGAAAAACCGACTGACGAACGGTCAAAAGACGAACGCGGTGCAATTCGCGACTTCCGATTAGAGGGGGGACTTTTGTACCGATCAGAAAAATGAAATAACCGCGAGGTTTTGCTATACGTGGTACCAGCAGCCATGCGAAAAGCTCTGACAATTCGTTACCACGATCTAGCTAGTCACTTTGGCATTGATAAGGTCTTAGCAAAGATGCGTAATTATTACTATTTCCCTAACATGCGCGGGTATGTCAAAGAACACATAGCAAGGTGTCTACCATGCCTCATGAGTAAGAAACCCAGAGGTCGCCAACCAGGAGAATTACACCCTATACCTCCGGGTGTCCGGCCATTTGCGACGGTCCATTTAGATCATTTGGGTCCGTTCCCAACAAGTAAACGCGGCAATCGGTACACGCTAACGATAGTAGACAACCTAACTAAATACGTCATACTTGAAGCTACGAAAAACACGGATACAGCGGGAACAATTAAGCGACTCAACGGGGTCATTGAACGTTTTGGTACGCCAAATCGACTGATTTGTGATAGAGGTACGAGTTTCACCTCAGAAAAGTTCCGGGATCTTTGCAAAAATCGAGGCATTAAACTAACGTTCAACTCGAATAGGCACCCTCAGGCAAACGGTCAGGTAGAGCGGGTTAACCAAACGATTCTAGCACCTTTGCGGGCTGGAGCCTGGGAGGGAATTAATTTCGAATGGGACAATACTCTCAAACGAATTGCGCGAGACATAAACTCCTCGGTTAATAAAACCACCGGCCAAACACCGTTTGAGGCCCTGTATGGTTATCTACCCCGTTTTGAGGAAGATGCGACAAGAGAACTTACGGAGCACTGCGAAACCTATCAAGATCCGAAAGAGTTACGGCTTGAAATAGTAAAAGAAATTGAAAAGGCTCAAAAAGAGTATAAGAAAAGGTACGATGAACACAGAAATATCGGGGTGGAGTACAGCCTGGGCGATATAGTGTATGTGAATGTGAACCCAATTGCGACTGGTGAAAGCACCAAACTCCAACCTCGTTATCGCGGACCTTTTGTAATTACGCGAAAAATTCCAGGTGAAACGTACGAAATCGAACCGATTGTAAAACGTAGAAATCAAAAGTATCCATTGACGGCCCATGTGTCCCAGCTAAAAATCTGGCGAGGGCCCGATAGGGAAAAACTTAAAAACGAAGAAGACAGCGAGAACGAGGTTCGAGAAACCGAAAATTTGGGTGTTTCGAAAGAACACGATTATCCTCCTGTAAGTGAAACGATCGAATCAGAAAAGGACTCTACGAATGGAGTCAATCGCCCAAAGCGCAAAATTCGTAGGCCTGCGTATCTTTTAGATTATGTGTAAAATAAAAGGAATGGCTTTAAATGCGTTACCTAATATTAAATATTAAAATGACATAAAATTTTAAGTTTACTTCATTTGTGCCTTATAAAAAGAAAAATGTAAACCCGAATTGAAGGACGGCGTTTAAAGAGTTACGACTGTGTTGATTTTTGTATGTTTATATACCCGTAGACATAATATTCTCACTTAATAGACATTAATAATTTAATAATGCTAACGAAAGAAACCCGACTGCCTCAGCTAATTAACTTTTCTTAACTTTTCATTGAAACTGTAAAAGCTTGAGGTCAAGCTTCATTTAGGTCGGCCGAATGTTAGGAAACAATATATAACTATGTGGAAGAGAGAACGAGAGTAGAACTTAAGGCCGCGAAATAGAGACGCGCGAGCGAGAAAGACGGAGTGGGGATCTGTAGGGGGAGAAAGGGTCCGTACCCGGCAGAGCGTTTGAGGGAGTTAGTTGAGTTCTGGAAGCGAGCGAGGCAAGTTGGGAGTGATGTATGTGATGGGTGTAGAATAAACTTTCATTCTGGACAAAGAAAAAGCGAGACGCAATCTTTCCATGTGCGAGTGGACCTCTCCAAATTCCCAAATAGAATAAAGCTTTCTAATAGAACTAAGAGAGTGCAGAGAATTCAGAAACTACAAGATACATGGAGAAATGAAAAATAATTTATTTTACAAGTGAATTCTAAGAATTCTCTTAAATTATACCAAATTCAAAATATTCGACGATAGTTAAAATTATTTAATGTGTATTCTAAAGATTTTAAAAGAATCAAAAAAATTTTAAATATGTCAAGGAATTCAAACTAACTCAAGGTGTGTTCTGATGGTTTGAAGATAATTAAAAAACCATTCAAAGAATTAACTCTTTACATGAGAATTAAGAACATACATAACAGTTAAAATAGTTTAGAAATATTCAAAAAAATTTAGAGAATTCAAAATTGTTTCGACTTATGTGGGAGTCCTCTTCAGTGATTTATTTCTAAACAAAACAATTTTACATTTTCAGTAATATGCTAAACAAAACAAATTTACGTTTTCAGCAGGGATCCGACCGAAACGAAACAAAATACTTTCGTGATTTTCGTTCTGTTTCTATACTGTCAAAACGTAACTATATTCACTCGACTTAGGTTACGTTATTCAAAATACCGAAATTGTAACGAAATTTTTCAATCACGCATATTTTGAAAAAATAGTTTATTCGAATCCTTGTGCACCTGATATAAATATTAAAAGGCAGACAGGTAAAATATCAAGTTATAACAATTTCGTTTTTAATTTTGTTCCAATCTGTCAAAACGTAACGAAAAGTAAACAAAAGATTCGGTACTTTTTGGATAACGTAACGAAACGATAGTTTTGGACGGATCCCTGGTTTTTAGTAATATGCTTCCGATAAAAAATAGCAGTGACGAACAATATATAATTTTAGAGATTAAAATACAATCACGACTCTTTTTTTTTAATAGTTTTTTGTTATAAATGCCATAATTTTTCTAATATTCATAGAATTAAAGAATATAAAATAAAATGTAATTAGTTTGTGAATAATTCTAACTAATTCACGATGAAAACATAAATGAACTAATAGAAGAATTACAAATGGAAAACGATGAAGAATATTTAGCAAACTACTTTACTGTGATAATGAAAATTCACGAATTTTTTAAATTAATCTAATTTGAAAAACAGTTTTTACTTATCCATAATTTCTCTAATCTCATCAGTTTTATTTTTATATTTTTAAATTTATATCTTTATATTTTTTTACTAACATTACTAACGTTATCAATTGTGTAAGAAAATTATCACATCACTATTGCACTAATAAAATTCGTTGCCGAACACTGCAGATGAATTTAATTTAATTTTTCGTCGTTTTTTTCAGAAGCACATCTTTTGTAGTGAAAGTGACTAGTTGCTCTTGTCACTATTGGAAAACGACTGATTTCTGAAGTGTAAGGGCATTATGTCAAATGGGCCATGCGGGTTTATTGCTTTGGTTGATTTTTAATGTTCTTGGGAACTTCCCTGAAACCATGGACATGAGACTAAAAATTCAAGTTCATCCTGAATACTGAATAAATATTTGTATGTAATTAGAAAATATAGTAGTTTCTAAATGTAAAAATAATATTGCAAAAAAATGTTTAATACCGTATTTTAAGGGCATGCTCTCCGTTGACCACGTGACCAAACCAGTCCTTGGTTATGAAATTTTTTTTCGTGTTCACCATGTTCAAACGCAATGATACATCGCTCTCAAAATTTGGAATATAGGAAATGAAACAATAAATTGCGTTTGTATATTTTGTTTCAGCAGTAATGTTGAAAAAAGTTTCCATGTAAAAAATAAATGTGTGAAATTATTTTCATTTTTTTTTGGTGCTCACTACGTCCACACGGATTGAGATATCGTGTTAGGATTTGAACGATTAAATCAAAAGCAGTAGAGAACGTTTGTATACATCAATATGTTCATAATTTCAAGGAAATTTCATTTATAAATTGATAAAATAGGATATTACCATTCGAGTTGTAGCACGTGCAGGTAATGTTTGGGTTGATGCCTTTCAGATTTTCTGATTCACGTATGTTGATAACTGACACAAATTTTGGACTAAATCGTCTGAACATTCAAAAAAATCAATATAAACAATAAACACTTGCACATTCGTTGCAAATCAAAAAATAAGTATCTGCATACACGTAACCTGTCATTATTTTTAGAGCATTTTTAGCTATTTCTAGCGGAGAAAAAAAAGAAACTTTCAACGTCGGTAAAGTAGAGATCACATGACCAAGCTCGGTTATGAAATTTTCCACATTTATTTTTTACATGGAAAGTTTTTTTCAAAATTATTACTGAAAACAATATATCATTGCGTTTGGACATGGTGAACACAAAAAAAAATTTCATAACCAAGTACTGGTTTGGTCACGTGATCACCGGAGAGCATGCCCTTAAATGTTTAAAGTCAGTAAATGTAGCAGGAGTGATTTGTCTTCTCTAGAAACGTTACTTATATATCATGTAAGTGCATTATTTTTTTATTTTATTTATTTTTTAATACAATTAATTTGTCATTATGTATGCATAATGTAGGCATCATGAAGCTTATTGATCAAGTTTGAAGCCATTCAATGATTTGAATTATTTAATAACTTAATTTGAAAATTGCATAAATTCGTGCTTGTGCGTCACGCGAAAATTTGTATTTTACTTTGTCACAACGCCAGCAGTTCATCATATGAACTTGTAATCGCGTATACAAGGCTAACTATTTGTTCTGAATATTTTAATTCATAATCATTTTCGCGCTTAGACTTATATCTATTTTGATTCAAAATATTTGAATACAAATTAGACCAAAAACAGTACGGAGTACAATCGTATTAGCCATCAAGGAAATAAAAAATTAAAAAATGTATTGTGAAGGCTTCTAGATAGCAGAAAGTGGATACAGAATTGTTTATTGTTTTTTAAATAAAGCCTTATAAAAAGAGGAAAGTTTTTGAATGTCTGTTCTTTGATTGACAGTATTAGGTTCACTTGCAATGTGAATCATTTCTAGTAGCATACGTTTGCTGTAATTATCAGTTTTATCAATGATTTTAGTCTATTCAAAATTGAATCTGTGATCTTCATACCAGGAATGTTTAGTTAATGCGGTCCATTTTGAAGGTGGTTTATAGACGTCTTTTGTGTGTTCGTGTGGGATTTTAATATTTTGAATGCGCTGGACAAATTCAAAACTATTTTTTACCCGAGAAGTAGGAGGGGTTATGCTGTCTGAGATAACTTTACTAAGGTACCTTGCCAGATTGTAGGAAGGACTGCCATTCGTGGAGACTACAAGTCTAACAGGAACGTTAGGTTTGTGAATTTTTGGTAACCCGTAACATCTGGCAGGATTGCTGTTAGAGACTTTTAATTGTTTTGCAATGTGTTCATTAATGTATTTTTTTTGTGTCCCATTCTGTAACTACTTTATTCGCTCTTTTTTTAATATCTTTAGTGGGATCATGATCTAACGTTTGATAAGAGCTTTTGTCAGGTAGCATTATAAGGAGTTTGCTATCGTAGTCAGTCTTATGCATAGCCACCGTGGTATTCCCTTTATCGGCTTTAGTAATTAAAAGTTTTGGATTGTCTTTTAAGAACCTCCTAGAGACTACTACATCTGGCTGTAGTTGTTTTTGAAATTCATTTAAGGGAGGTTTTGTTGGATTGTTTTGTTGTAAAAAATTGTTGATGCAATTAACGAATTTTAATCTGACTAGATTCCTACTGTTTTCTGGTATGAGGTGTATATTAGACTCAAAATCCGCAACGAAATGTTTAATAGGCAATTTGTTGTTTGATAAAGGTAAACCGAAATTTTTTCCAAGGCTAACGGTTTTTTAGCGACTTCAAGTATTTGGATATCAGTTGTATTGACAAAACATTTGTCATTCACAACATCATTTTGAAAATGAGAAATAATATTTGGATGGTAGAAATGACATACTTCAGACCAATCCGTAGAAATTGGATGTTAAAATTTCTTTAGTTCTGTCGAAGTTTCGAAAACTATAACATTTTCCTCATCAGGACTTTGAAGTACATTGTATCGTAGCAAAAATGGAGCGAAACAGAAGCTCCGACTGTTTTTAATAAATTAACCATGTTATTAATGAAAAATTGTATAAATTTATAAGAATATTGATCTATGTGAATTTTTAAAAGATGTAACAACAATTCTTTCCAAAAATGAAGATGAGGAATAGAATTTTCTGAAAAAATTCAAAATGTGATGAACTTTAAAATGGAAACGGAACTTCAAAGTCCTGATGAGGAAAACGTTATAGTTTTCGAAACTTCGACAGAAATAAAGAAATTTTAACATCCAATTTCTTCTGATTGGTCTGAAGTATGTCATTTCTACCATCTAAATATTATTTCTTATTAACTTATATCACTCAGACAAACAACAGCGCTTTAACAACATCATTATTCTAAATCAATTTGAAAATCAATTGTTTGTGTAGAAAAGGATCTATTTTCATGAATATTTTTTTGACTGATGAGATTTTGAAACTTGGATTTACAATTATTTTTGTGACCTTCAGAAATTGATTGTATTTTTCTGAATTCTGATTCAAAGAACTTTTCATAAACATTCGGAGGTAATACTTGAATACTTGAAATTGTATTGACCCTAACATTAAATGCCTCCAAACTTGATCAATGAGCTTCATGATGGCTACATTATGCATACATAATGACAAATTACTTGTATTTAAAAAAAAAATGTACTTAGGTGATATATAAGTAACATTTCTAGACAAGACAAATCACTCCTGCCACATTTACTGACTTTTAACATTTAAAATACGATATTAAAAATTTGTTTGCAATATTATTTTTACATTTGGAATGGAATGGAAGCTTCTAATGTGTACCCTAAGGGTTTACATTGTTCTTGTATCTCTTCCCTATTCCTTCACACACCCCCCACACACTTACTTGGTGGTGGGAGGGGGACCTACAGTTTAAGGTGGGTTCCGAATCACCAAGAGCAACAGCCTTAAGTACTTAGAGAACCTTTTTCTCTAGAGGTACCGGTCCCACGACTCTCCGGAGATGAACAACTCCTTTGCTAGGCAAGTGTTCACCGCATGGGCCACCGAGACTCCTCCAGAGTGCGAGGCGGGAATCGAACCCGCAAGCCGACGGAGTGGGTTCAAAGCCTATGCCTTAACCCCCACGACCATCGTCCCACTTTATTTTTACATTTAGAAACTACTATATTTTCTAATTAAATATTAATATTTATTTAGCAGTCAGAATGAACTTGAATTTTTAGTCTCATGTGCATGGTTTCAGGGAAGTTCCCAAGAACATTAAAAATCAGCCAATGCAATAAACCGGTACCCCTAAGTAACAAAAGTTGCAAACGAAAATACAGGAAAGTCTCCGATTTCAAATCTAAGACCTTCCCTTTAAATCTCACTGCACTCTGAACTGTGATATGCACTTTTCCCACTAAAACTTCAAACCGCATAACCCGTTTGACATAATGCCCTTACACTTTAGAAATCAGTCGTTTTCCAATAGTGACAAGAGCAACTAGTCACTTTAATTACAAAAGATGTGCTTCTCAAAAAAACGACGAATATTATTAGTGCAATAGTGATGTGATGATTTTCTTACACAATTGATAATGTTAGTAATGTTAGTAAAAACATATAAAGATATAAATTTGAAAATACAAAAAAAAACTGATGAGATTAGAGAAATTATGGATTTGGAAAATCATAATAAAGCAGTTTACTAATTATTCGTCTTCATTTTCCATTCGTAATTCTTCTATTAGTTCATTTATGTTTTCATCGTGAATTAGTTAGAATTATTCACAAACTAATTACATTTTATTTTATATTTTTTAATTCTATGAATATTAGAAAAATTATTGTATTTGTAACAAAAAACTATAAAACAAAAAGAGTCGTAATTGTATTTTAATCTCTAAAATTATATATTGTTCATCACTGCTATTCTTTATCGTAAGCATATTACTAAAAACGTAAATTTCTTTTGTTTAGCATATTACTGGAAATGTAAAATTTTTTTGTTTAGAAATAAATCACCGAAGAGGACTCCCACATGAGTCGAAAAGTCTGATTAAAAAACACAGTTTTTTGTTTACTGGACCCTAAAGCACATACAAAGAAACACCAACTCATACAAAAGAATTCTGAGTATTTAAAAAAAAATTCAGAAAATTCAAAAGAATTCAGGGAACTAAAAATATTTCAGAGAATTCAGGAGAATTTAGAGAATACAACAGACTTGGGGAAATTCAAAATATTTCACGGTTTATTGTAAAGATTTCAAGATTTAAAAGAATTCAAATGAGTAAAAATGAACTCTAAGAATTCGTTTGAATTCTAATATTTCGTTTGAATTCTACAGAATTCAAAATACTCGAAGGAAGGTAAAATAATTCAATGTGTATTTTGAAGGAAAGATATTTTCTAAAATTCATATCTCGTCGCACAGTTGCCGTGTGAAGTTGCACCAATAATAAACACAACCTCCTGCATATGTGAAATTATACGGCCTTAGCTTTTTGCACATACACTCTCATCAATGGCACATGAACTGTCGTCCATGTAACGCGTGCTTCTGATTGGTTAATCTTTTTTTGTTCATTGCTTTAATTAATAATAATAATAATTTTTAATAAAAAGTATTCAATTAATTAATTAAATTTAATTATATATATATACTAATTAATTTAATTTAATAATTAATTATTAATTATTATTTAATAATAATTATTTATTATCAAATAACATTAATAATTGCACTACCTTTTGTACTGGGACAACCTGTATAATGTCCCGAAGAGACGAGGCAAAGTTTATACTAAATATTCTTTATTTGACAAATTGCCGATGCATTGAAAGTAATGTCAGACCTAGCTCAGGTATTGAATATATACTATCCTAAGGACAATTTATTTTAATTTCCAATTTAAGCTGAATTAGTTTCAAATTTGTACACTGAAAAAAAAAATGTCTTGAACCAAAAAAACTGTTTTCTTGGATATAGATGAAAATTTAGTCGGATCAAACAAATTTTTGTTGATTCAGAACCAAATTTTGTATCAACCCCACCACATTTTTTTGGTTAAATTGACCAAATATTCTATCGGCTAGAAGATTAGGTTGCAACAACCAAATAATTTAGTTAGGTCAACCAAAAAATTTTTGTCTATATAATAACCATATTTGATGGTTAAAGCAATCAAAATATTGGTGATGCAACCAAATCGTTTTCTGAGTGTATGTAATTAAGCTCGAAGCTGTCACAAATTTTTCGAGGGAAAATTAATACAAAAACACAAATACAGGGTACATAATTCTCTGTAGATACTCTTAACCAATGTTCATAATCAGTCAGGTTCGCGATGGCTTCACATGAAAGTCGTAACGAGGTTGCAAAACAGCAATTTTACAGTAAATTGAGTGAAACTCAAAATTTGGCTGCGAAGAACAGTGTATTTTTGACGAGAAACGGTACAAACATTTAGTGAAGGGACTGAAAATCGTTTCAATTTATCAGGGAAAAAGATACCACAGGAAACTTCTCTGCTCTTACTCCCCAGTTTTGTTCGAATGCCAAAAAAAGCTCCTCCAAATTTGAGCAAAATCGGTTAATATTTAGGGGTCGCGCAAAGACCATGAAGTTTCCCATTGATTCAACATGGAAAAAAGTCAGCTTTTTTATAAATCTAATATTTGAACCTGATAATATGTTACAAATAATTTCGTGTTTTAGTATATTGTTCAGAATTTGTCAGAGAATAAGAATCAATCATAAATTTTGAGGTTGAATAATTTTAAGCCACTCTTATGGGTCCCCAAAGAAAACCCCATAAGTGACAAATGTGAATTTTACGTTGTATTGCGGTTTATTGACGCTTTTTAAAACTTGCTTTTAAAATAAATAATCATTGATCAGTAATTTAAGAATACACAGTCATTTGTTAACTAATATTCAATTGTTTAAAAAACTTAAATTTGTTTAAATATTTGTTTTTTCAGCTAACTCGCGAAATGAACGTATTTTCTAGACATTATGAGTTGTTTAATCAATAATAACAATAAAATAATTTATTTAAATAATTTTACAATTATTCAAATAATACGTATTTGTTCAAGCATATATTGTACTTAAAAAAAAGCAGGAGAAACATTTTCTCACTAAATTTTCGACAAATGTTAATATTTTCAAGTAATAATTTGTTTATTATGAATACTCGTCGATCTTTAAACAAATTAAAATTTTTCAAACAATTTTTTTTTTCACATTTTTTTTGTTGCTTTTTTCGAAAGATTGACATATTTTTATTTTTTACTTTGTTTTTTAAGAATACTCTTAAATATTTAAACAAATTAAAATTGTTTAAACGATTTAATATCAGTTAACAAATGATTGGGCATTCTCAAATTACTGATCAATGATTATACATTTTTAAAGAAGTTTTAAAAAGCGTCAATAAAACGCAATATTACATAAAATTCACATTTGTCACTTATGGGGTAATTTTTCACGGCCAATGAAATTACAGAATACGAACTCCAAAGCTTAACATTTTTCTATTTGAAGTATTAAAAAATAAACTACAAATTAAAGCACTCAAAGTCGAACTCTTGAATTAAAAGTTTTTTAAATTGAAGCTTAAAAGTTGTTTAATTCAAACATATTTTCTGTAGATGCACAATAATTTATACGTATGAAATGAAAGCTACTAACACTTTAACTGAACAATTTTCAATTAAATACAGTTAACTGCGAAATTGAAAATTTTAAACTTTTATAAATCGTAGAGTTCAAAGATTCAAAATCAATTCCAAAAATCTAAATCCACGTTATTATTTTCACTGCTCTAAATTGAAGAATCAATCAGTGAATTTACAAATTTTCAAAATTATATCACTTTAGGCAATTTCAAGCTAGAAACATAAAAAATTGAACGATTACATTTTTTTTATAAACTAAACCCTTCTTAAATTAAAAGCTATTTCAATAAATGATAAATTTTAAATGACAAATGTTTTCTATCCAAAATTTTCAACTTCAAACGCTTTAAATTTTCAATTGTTCAATTCTTCAAGAATGCATTTTAAAAGGCTACTTGGACAGATTTTTCTCCTAAAGATTTGTGAAATTTCCGGTCAAAAAATAAATTTCACTGTCATTTTCCGATTTTTCCTGAGCTCAAGAAATTCCCGGTCTTTTCCCGGTCCAGCGGCTACCCTGAATATACAGATGTACGAGCAAAAAGCAAGTAACAAAGCAAAAATACACGATACTACAGTGTAGTGTAAACTTTATTTTGCGAAATTTCCTTTAGTATGACATTCTCTACTTGCTCAATTGAAGCAAGGTTTAAGAGCTCGTATTTCTCTTCAAAAGATAATCGCTTCCTCTTATTTACTTTCGACATTTTTGTCGCATAACCTAAACACTGAAGCGAATGTACTGCCACATTTTTGCAACTGACTGAAAATCACTGAAGCAGACGTCCCGATTAACCGCGGGGGATACTGCCCGCTTTTTTCATACACTCCTGCGTTGTTGTGAAGTTGCTACGCTGACCTAGCAGTGCCTCGCTCTCGCCCCCTTGGACCCCCTTGTCTGTTATAGAGGCACTCTAGTGTATGTGTGAACCTTGTCAGACGAAGCAGAAAGCTGTTAAGAAAGGGGTGGTCATTAAGCCTGTGCTATTTTCTGAATTTAACTCGCGCTGTTAGGTAGACTTGATAGATTTTCAATCACATTATATACAAACTCAAGATTATATACTTTGCCTGTAACATACACCAGGAGTTTATGTTTGTAAAAGTTGAGAATATACCAAACTATTCAAAAGTTTCGATGTATGGTTAGCAGACAAATATATTGGATCTGATTGAGTTGAAACTCTTGGACGAATTTCGCGGACGTGAACTACCTTAAGTCATAAAGAGATAAAGGAAAATTATTCAGTAATAAATGTTGAGGAAAACTGTACTTAATTTCCCGATAAAGCATATAGAATATACTTAGTAGAAAAGGGATCTTGCAGACAAATTTGATAGATCCCTTTTCCTTTATGAGGAATGTTTTTCTCAATTCATTGCAAATCAAGCTCAACATTCAGTAAACGCGATGTGTAAGAGTTTATTAGCGGCAATTGAAAATGTAAAGGGGGGTCACAAGAGTCCCGGGACGGCTGAATGTTTCCTCAGGTAAGATATTTTTCAGGGAGGTCCTTCAATGTTTCTTCAAGGTCAACTTTAAAAAAAAATGAAAACCCCCTTTTTCATATTGGCAATCGATAGAGCGGGAAATTTTACGTTCAAATATGTACCCAGGTCATACATGGGTACATTGTAACCTTGAAGGTCACTCTAAGGCAATTTAAACTTAAACAAGGTCTGCATACATCTGGGAATAGAACCTTTTCAAATTTTTCCCGTAACAAGCAAAGTTACTAACTTTAACAAGGCGTATTCAGTAGTGACCTTACGCATGGTCTTGACGATGACCTTCAAGTTCATTTATAGGTCATTTTTATCCATCTAAAACCCCCTTTCAAGGTTACAATGTACCTATGTATAACCTGGGTACATATTTGAACGTGAGAGTTACCGCTCTATCGATTGCCGATGTAAAAAGGGGGTTTCCATTGAAAAAAAGTTGACCTTGAAAAAACCTTGAAGCTCATCGTCAAGATCAAAATAAAGGCCAACATTGAATTCCTTGTTAAAAGTTACTTCTAAAATGACTTTGACCTTCCTGATGATATGTTCCAACAATATCTTTGACATAAAAGTTTCCTTGTTTGATATATTTAGTGGCCCCGAAAGGGGCCGGTGCTTTTCTTTATAGGCAATCGTTAACTTTTCTCCTCGGATCGTGGCTTCGGACTACTCGTTGGGGCTCAAGGTAGATATAACCCTGAGTCTCTAGGAGATATTGATCCAGATTTCTCATGCCCTTAGGCTACTGGGTGGTGACCGGAAGGTCCTTTTGCCCTTGGCTTCGAGAAACAGTTTCCATGGGTTCCCTCCTTCCATGAATTTTTTAAGGCCTCTGCCCCCTCATGCGAAATAAGAAACGCTGCAATACCCAGGACCTAGCCTTCGGGTCGCGGAAGAAGGTCCGTCGTTCCAGGTTCGCGGGGTATGCGAGCCCGCTTGGTGCCGTCCTTCTTAGGTGCTTAGTTTTGGCCGCTTCCTGCGGATTGAATTGTTGGAGATCCTTGTAGAAGTTCTCGTTGGGGCACGTTCCGGCCATCTGTGGCCGACGAATGCCGAGCTTCGTTGTGCTGATAAGTAAACCATACCGGTCCCGTAGTTTCCTTCTTTCGATTTCCACTGGGTCCTCTCGACGGATTATTACCTCAGCTAGAGGCTTCCGGGTTGCTGGATTGTGGCCGTCCGGGGTAGGATCCAGGGGGTAATAGAATACTCCCCGCTCGAGAGGCAAATTGATCACCAAAGATCTATCCTGGTCAACCCGTATCGGAAAGAGGGTACGCCGGGCGGGGGCGAATTGTGACCGAACCGCTCGACGGGCGACTCGTGCCTTTCTTGGGCTGATGGATCCCGGTGGTAAGGGAGCGAACGTCCCGAGTGGTGAGCCAGTGTCTCCAGACACTGGAAATGCCAAATTGCCTACCCCTCCGGATTCGTTGTCGTCTCCAGAAACCCCGATTTTGGGTTCCTGGTTTCCAGGAGTCTTGGCGTGGCTCTGTTGAACTCGAAGTTCGGCTTCACGGAGTCGTCGAATGGCCCGGGCCTTCTTCTGTTTCGGGTTTTGTCCCATCCATAGCTTAGCGTTCCAGGGGCCTTGATCGAGTACCGAAATACCTGATCGAATTCCGTTCAAGGTGGAGTGCAGAGATTCCCTAGAAGTTTCGGTTGGAAAATCAAATGGATGCTACCCGAGGGTCATCACATTTGATCTCCTTCCTTGACTTCGACCGAGTACCGAAGTACAAGATCGTAATGCGTTCAAAATGGAGTGCGAAGACTCCCTAGAAGTTTCGGTTGGAAAATCAAAAGGATGCTACCCGAGGGTCATCACATTCAATTTCCTTCCTTGGCTTCGATCGAGTACCGAAGTACAAGATCGTAATGCGTTCAAAACAAAACAAAAAAACAATTTCAAGAGATATGCTCTGAAAAGAGCAGTTTTACATGTCGTTATTTGGTTTTGTCCTAAAAGGACTAGAGGAGCTTCCAATTGAGCGCTCGGAAAGAGCCGTAGCAGGTTGAATAACTGGCTGACTTCGATTTTTGTTGAAATTGGCTCTTTATTATCCCCGAAGGCTCCCTAGGCAGAGAGAGAGAGCGAGAGTGCAGTGGCTGGTGGTTCAAGTTGAGTGGCGCAGGGTGCGAGCAAGTCTAACTGTTCTGGGTGCCGGGTGAGGGCCTAGTGACGATTGTGGTTGGGACGCGCTCCTTCATGCAAGAGAGCCGTGGAGGAGCGCCGCAGCTCGTCTCGGCTCCTCCACCCCGTGCGAAGTTCGGGAGTTTGCCCCACTTCGTCGGTTCGGACCAATGGCACCATTGCGGGTTCGGACCCGCCGCTAGCTAGCTGCTCTATTCTTTCTCTCTGCGTTACATGATTTTAAACTACCTTAAAATCTAATAATTATTGCTAAATTCATTTAAAAACATTGAAATATACTATTATTGTCGATATTCAGAATAATAATACCATAACATTACATATAATGTACACATAATACCCTGCTATTGATTATAATATATAATATATATAATATATATAATTCATATATCCGTATATATATATATATATATATATATACCCAGTTATTCCATTTATTTAATAAGTTATATACATATTTATATATCCTAATAATTTAATCTGCCATCATGGTTATTTTAAAATAAAGTTCGGAATTTCAACCTGTACAGTGGATGAATATTAATTAATAAAACGAAAGGGAATCGTAAAACAGATATCTGTATGTGCATACCACTGCACATGTTGAGACTCTGGCGGGACGCTTAACCCGTGGAAAATCCCCAAGCGCGTGTCGCTTGTCACGTACTACAATTCGTACTTTTCATATTTTCGTACTCTTTGAAAAATTGTTTTCTACATATAATTATATTAATTTTGCAACAATCAAAGCCTGAGAAACATACCTTATTATCAAAGGCTGCCTCAGTCGCAATTTTCCGTGCGTGAGAGGAGGACACGTCGCGCTTGCGTACTCAGTGAAAAGTGATTGCTACTTACAGGCCCGGCACTTACGGTGCTGTTGCTCTTGTCAGATTCGATAAAAGGTTTTCCATGGCAGTTCGGTTTCCTTATTGTTTCTTCGTGGTGTCAGTAATACCAGAAAATATTAACTTTTCATGATTTGCAATCACTTAAGTCACTTATTGAATCAAAATAATTCATGTTGAAAAAGTTTTAAAAATCACTTTAGCATGAGTTTTATATAAAACTGCTATTTTCAATTTTTTGAGGCTTTTCAGTGGCACAATACAAAGAGGTTGGGTGTGGGCGTCAAAATTAAAAATCACCAAGTAGGAAGTATTCCTTGAACATTAAAAAAAAACATGACAGAAAGTCAATTTAAAAAAATGTAATAGCAACTAGTTGTTTTGCACATTTTTCCGAAAACTCAGCTCTTCCCATTTACAATACCGTTTTAATTTCGAAGGTCCGGGAAAACTTGTGAATACTGACCGATTTGAAAGAAAAAAATGAAATCTCTTTCTCCGGGAACCTTACAAATGGGGAGGGGGAGGTGGGTACTTGTCCTCTACCAAAAAAAGTGTCTTGGAACCGACCTCATCCTTATATAAACTTTCATTATACTTTGTATAACCAAAATTGCTTTAAGTTTTATCTTTCGTCCTCAGTCCACGAATTAATTCATTTTTAAAATAATTTTACAAAGTTTTGAAATAGGTGCAACAAATTATAAACAGAAAAATAACGTATACTTATAGAGCTTATAAGTGCTTATAAGTGCTTCCGGTAAGATTGAAATCTCAACTTGAAAAGTATTGAATATATTGAATCTGTCGTCCGTGATTTTTAAGGATAACGTGATATATGGAGCTTCTCGCGTTTATATGACCTTATTACCATGTTTGGATCTTATAGCAAGTCAAATTTTCTGAACGCTTGTCAAATAAATTCTTACATAACAAGCTTGATTGGTGGCCGATCAGATTTGAAATGGAATCAGTGACGAGATCTCTCTTTAAGAAAAAAAAAATTATTGAAATAATTCATAATATTTCTGTTTTCTTTTTAGGAAGTTCTATTTCGTGAGTAGAAAAGACTCCGTGAGGAAATTAGCAGCAATGCACTGTAATAAGGTCAAGCAAGAAAAATTGGATGCTTACAAAACTGAACTGAAGGTGCAACAGAAAGAGTTCTTCAAGCAAAAAGCCAAAAAACTTGCATTCATCAGAGAAGAAGAAATAGCTTGCGGATTAGAGCCAACTGTTAGTGTAGAGGAAATTGAGAATGCTAAGAGGTTAACGGAGCAGTACGGACAAAGTTAATGATTTTTTTTTCTTTCCAAATGAACGGAATAAACTACGATTTATGTCAAATATCGGAAGGCTTTATTTCATAGGTGTAAAATCTGATTTTGATATGTGTATCTTAATTAGGTTGTGTCAAAAAAATGAAGTTTCGAATTTCATATATTACTAGAAGTCCAATTGTTTTTCCTATTGACTAATTTTTTTGAAGTGAGGGCCAATAAGGTTGTTTTTTTTGCCACAGTATATATGTTTGCCTCAGAGTCCTGCATGGGCGTAAAACCCATAAAACCTGTAGAACCCATTGGGGTAGCTCGTTTTAGTGCAAGGTGCATTTTTATTAATTGTTTTATAACCAATTTTTTATTACGATTCTCAGGTAAAAGCTACCACAGCTTCGCATCCATTCCATCAACTATGCCGTTGGGCAGCCTATTGGTCCTTCCGCGTCGAGTGCTGGCAGTGCAGTCTTCCGCAAGAAGACAAGAGCTTTCCACTGCTTACTACGTATCTGTAGTACCTGAAATAGTAGGCGCATAGTCTCGGCAAATTAGAAAGAGAAAGAAAGGCATTAGCAATAGAAAGATAAAGGAAAGACAGTGCAGGGACTACAGGGCTACATAATAATAAAAGGGGAACTAAAATCCGATCAATTTTAAATTCAGAATTGAAGTTTTTTAAAGATTGATCTATATAAGTTACTTTTTTAATTAATGCCAACGGCCATACCACGCTGAAAAAACCAGTTGTCGTCAGGTCACTGAAGTTAAGCAGTGTTGGGCGCGGTTAGTACTTGAATGGGTGACCGTTCGGGAATACTACTGATTGCGTGTCGTGGGTGTTGTGAGCCCACACTTGTAGTTATTTACTACAAGAAACTATCCACCTAGAAACACTACCCGAATTGGGTAGTGTCACGCCTACCCCGAAAGGGAAATGGCTTAATGGTATACATACATACATACATACAATTCTAAACCAAACAATCGTTAAAAATTGCAAATAGCCTAAATGGTAGGTATTCAGTGCCAGATTATCCAATAGGCCAAGGTAGGTCGTGGCCTAGGGGCCCATAACTTTAAAGGGCCCCACGTATTAAAACGTTTCTAGACTTTTATTACTTTTTCTTTCAAAAAAATAGCGACAATTGAAATTCAAAAGTATACTATTGGGAATTATTTTCAGACCTCCAAGTTGACAACAACATACATTGCGTTACGTTTATATCTTTGAAACATCGTTCGATGATGCCATCCCGATTGGACCGAATTTGATAGAAACTTGTGTCCGTTGGTGCCGTTTGAAGGGCGACGTCCGATGATACCTAATCAAAAATGAGGGCTCGTGTCGGTGGTACCGTTTGAAAACGTCGTTCCTGATCAATGACTAACTTTATTTATTAATGACGTTGCTGCCCGGCTCAGTTACGCGTCGAGTACAGACAGACATTGCTAATTTTGATTGGATGGTCGTTGTCAAGCGACAATTTGGAAAGGAACCATGGAAGGAAGCTATATTGGGAATTGCTGACTTCTAAGAAATGCTGACTGTCATAACGTGACTTAGAGATACCTTTGATTCCTATATGTTGATATGTTTACATTATAATTAATTTGTTTCTAATTTAGTTTATTTATTTCAGTGGTTACTAACTGTCCATTGTCTTTAGTGCATAATCTTGACAATATTTCGTAATAGTAAGAAATTAGTAATTAGGCAACGGTGATTTAAATTTTATTATTAAGGGTTAATTATTGTTGGGCAGATCAACTGTCAAAATAAATCGTTTGTGTACATAGGAAGGACGTTCGGAGAGAAGGAAATGCACTTGCACCGCGAGTGAATCGTTAGGTGTAGTAGTGCATAGGTGCAAGTATCAGACGGTGTCTGTATGATGAAGCAGTTCAGAATATTTGAGAATTAAAAAATAATAATATTCTTCCAAAATGGGAGAAAAATATTTATAATACGCTACTGAATGACCTCTCAGAAATTCCCTAAAGGAAAGGGCGATACATATATATCTGAAGAATGTAGCTATTACGTGAAATGAGTGCCAATCGAAGGAAAATCGATAATTGCGTGCGCATTCATCAATGAAAAAGAGGGGATGAACTGGTCTGATGAATGGAGAGACCCTCTCGATATGAGGACGGATCCAGGAAAGTCACTCTGCGCTCGATACCGCTAATGACAGGTGCTTTTTCCACGACGGGCTCTTTGCACTTAGCTACCAGCTCTATTTCGGTGACAGGTAGGGATTTAGGTGCGAAGCTAATTTGATGTTTTAGGAAATGTCCAGGAGGACCCAAGTGTTTAAATATATCAAGCAAATTAATGCTTAGAAATTTACATAAAAAAAGTTAATATCACAAAAATTTAACCCTCACGCTGCAAAGGTTTTTTTTTGCATCTTCACGCTGCAAAGGGGGGTCCGTAAGACCCGAGGATTTTTTCTATTTGTTAAAGTGATGAAAAAAATGTGGCAACATTTTTACAACATCATTCAACCTTCTACTTTATGAATCAGTCGAACACTAAAAGAAAAAAAAATTGCAGACAAATTATTGTACATGAAAAAGTAAAAATAGGGAATATTTAGGATATTGTTAAAACAATTACAACTTTGCAAGAAATTAATGAAATGTTAATTATAAGCCAAGAAATTGAACCTGAAGGTGCAAAATTAAAGATAAAGTATAGAGAAATATGCTATTGCAAAAAGAAATGCTTAATTTTCATGCATATTTTTAATGGAAAATAGTTATCTATGGGAAAAACGTTTTTTGATGAAAAATACACAGTTTATTTTAGTTAAATGCACATTTATTCATAAGAACGTTGTGAAAAGTAAAAGACGACTTATAAATCTATTTTTTAAATATAATTTACACAAAATCTATTTCCTCCTCACTTTCATCTCCGCCAAAGTAATCAATTTCTGTTCGGGGACGAAGAGACCGTTTTACTTGCCCTGCTCTACGCTGTGCCATTTCGAACGCTACGAACAAATATTTTAAACATTATAAAATCACATTAAACTTTATGTAGAGTAAAGTAGGCTCAAAATAACAAAAAATAGGACAATTTTTTTTACTTCCTTGCTCAAAAAGTTGTAAGAAAGAATTTATTTTGTTTCTATTTTACTTACTTCTACCTGGGCCACGCCCATGATCCTCCTAAAAAAATCTATCAAATAAAACCTGCAAGTGTCAATTAAGTTCTTGGGCGCCAGCCGCGCATGCGCCAGTCGGCAGCGCAAAAACTCATCGAAAGCTGGGAGTGGTCATAGGTTATGCCCGGACTGCTTCAGCCCTCAAACTCAGTGGCCAAAGTTGTTCTTTCTCGTAAATAAATGGGATCTCTAATTACCATTTAATTCAAGTTTACATTGATTGAGAGTTAATTCTAGGTACAATAAAAGGTTTCCCGAAATGAAAATTCAATTACAAAATATGAGAGATAGAGATGCTAATTCGTTCGACCGATACTCCAAGGGCGAAGACCGGAATACCCGATTCCTAACATCTAATTCACTAAATAATTACGAACCCCAGAAATTCCAGGGTAGCTATTTTGAGGTTATGTTTCCCCGGAAGTTACACACGTGGCGAATATCGGCGGTAGCGAAAGCAACAATAAAATCATGAGGCCAACATGGCGTCCAGAAAATTAACACACGGTAACGCCGACAATACGAATTTCTAAAACCCCCTCTTTACAAGAAAGTAATTGACCTGCACCAAAAGATAAGCCACTGCAACCCATGATTTCCACTAATTATGGAAAAATACATAATTTTATAGAAGAAAAAGCACCAACGCCATTGGAGACTTCATCGGGTCCTCGCGTCCACCGTTCTAAACTCTAATTATTAAAATCCACCAGGAAGCAAAAGGTGGTGTACGTGAGCATCCGAATCAGGTCGCCAACCGCCTACCTGAATTTAAAGGACCTCACCTCAATTGTAGATTAATAAAGAAAGCTGAAGCTCCTTTAATTTGTCGCGAATACAGTGTTGACAGTTCGAAAGCAAAACGAGAGCAAACAACGCGACTGCGTCTCGGCACGTGGCAGCCGAACGAAGAAGGACTCTGCATGGTCGTCGGTGGACTCGTAGCCCTCTTGCTCAAGTCGAGATTCCCCGGTACGGCGTTGATTGGCTGCTTGCTCGACGCTGTCCGGGGATTGGTAGATTTGAACTCGCTCGCTCAGCTCAGCTGTATGGCCACTAGAGAGGAGAGGCAGGGGCGGCTTAACTGGTGGCCTGTAATCAAAATAAAATCTGCGGAGTAGATCCGTTGCATTTCCGGGAAATGAGGAAGTTCTCGTCCTCTCTGGAGCGAGATTGTCCGCATTGGCAAACACACGGCACAAATCTAAGACGAACAGATCTATTTCTCATCCGTAGCATAGGAGTCTTGAGGTAGGCTGAGACCTCGATCCAGTGCTGTCGCGTCGATGGCCCGGTTAAAGGATGTGAGGACTTCCTCCCACAAACGGATTACTGGTGCAGACCAGGGTACAGCTCCTGGCTACTAAATTCATTCCCAAAGCCTAGGGATTAGGATGCGCGGTCGTCCCTGGCTCTGGGGGCATCCGAGGTTTCCAGCCAGGTTCCGGGAATATTAGAGACAGCAAACGGAAAAGCGGGAACCAGATTCAAATTCGAATCTCGATTCTTAATTGGAAATGGTCCCACAGAGTCCCAAAATCCCTCGATGTCCCTCGTTGAGAATATCCATGAGGCAAGGTCATAAATAACAAACAAAAGAAAATACCCTACGCATTAATCCTAGATTCTTGAAATCAACCTAAATATGCCCTTGGAGCGTCGTGCCACGTGCCGAGAGACCCCATGTCGCTTCAGAATCAAAATAAGAATATAAATAATACAGAATAAAATTTGGACGTGTTACAAAGTATACGATCACAGCAAAGGGGGATCTCTGAGACCCGACGTGAGGTTCAACTGTTCACTGCGCTTGCTAAACTGACATTGAACCGTTGTTACTTAGCCCTTAGATTCTCTGCCTGCATACAATTTTTTAGGCTCGGGATAGAGCTTGGGCCCGTTTCTATTTTCCGAGTAACCAACGTAGTAAATTTCGTCTGGGTCTCACAGACCCCCTTTTTCAGCGTAAGGGTTAATAACATAAATTACGTAGGGCGGAAGGAAGTTGATTCTTTTTTAACCCGTTTTAAGTATGGGAAGTCAACAATCAACTCCTTGGAACGCCAACGTAATATTAATGTTATCATTTTTCTTTAGTGAAAACTAGTTAGATGAAGATCAGATAATTTTTGAGAATCGAAAGAAAATGATTTTATTCAAAATCGGACGATTTTCGCGTATTCCCGTCCTCATCTCGGAGCGGGAACTGTACGATTCTGGGTGGGGGTTTTTCTCGTCCGCCGGACGGGAATACGCTGACATCTACAACTTGCGCATGTTAAATGATGGCATTCCCTCTCCTTTTTCACTGTGGCACGTGAAATATGGGGAGTCGATGTTTTTGGTACGGTGCGTAGTGCACGAACTCCCCGAGTGGCGCATTATCAATGAACAATTTTTTTATTACATGCAATATTTTTTGGAATTTTTCTTTTTAATTATAACTGAATACATTTTTTTATGAATAAATTTTAAACTCTTATTAGTAATTTGTATTCAAAAAGTCATTTTTCATGTATACAGTTTAAATTTTCCCGCAATTTTGACTCGAGCAACTAGCGCACCTACCGACGAACGTGCTCACCTTCGCCCCCCTTCGCCCGCAACTTCAATCAGGTTACGTATTCTCTACGCTTTTTCTGATCTTATTGTCAAAATTTTAGTGCATGTCACATGGCCTCGTCGCGTCGAAGATGTGTTTCCCGTCTCATGACACAATATACTATTTCTTTAACCCGTTTTAAATATGGGAACTCAAAAATCTTCCATGTGTCTCGTGAATAATGGTGTCTGATAATCATTACACTTTCCAACTCATTAAAAGGAATAAATTAAGTGCAATTAAGTTTGGTAAGAATTGAAACTCAATTGGTTTTTTAACCCGTTTTAAATATGGGAACTCATTCAATGAATTATCTGGCATTACAAATCCAGATGGTTCACATTCTATAACTCGCAAAATAAAATCAAATAATACAAAAACAATCTTGGGCACTCACAAGTCAAAAGAAAATTAAATTTAGTGATAATCAATGTTTGTAATGCGGAATAGCCGGTAGAAATTTAAAATAGACCAAGGAGAAATATTCGAAAATCCCCTTTCGGTTTTGTGATCCCTCTTTCTTTTTCATAACGTTAAATTACTCAGAGTTGACATTTTAATCGTGGTCGCTAATAAAATCTTTTCTTTGAGGTTTAATTTCTTGAGCGGGGAAAGTTAATCCGTCGAAAAATCAACGGCCATAGACTTGTTTCTATAACTAAGATTTAGCGATACAGTTGAGTTTAGAATCAAATCAACTAAAGTAAATTAAAAATGAATACTTGTTAAAGATCAATGATCTAAAAGTAAAACAATGTAAGAGTGAGCACTCTACTTGAAATGATACGTGTTGTCGTCTTCTATCTTTCCTTCTGTCTGGTTCTCGCGTCATTCTATCTTATTCTAACTTATTGGCATGGGTGAAGGAATGTTCATGCTGGCTTATGTTTTAATAATGCTTATGTTACGTATACCCCCCTGGAGAGTTGATTTTAATTTTGAATAGGGTGAATACAAAATTTAATTACATGCCAGATCGGTTCGTAACAATCCCACCCTGGAAATTTTGGTTATCGTCCTTGATAACTGGGTCAAAATGAACAGTCCTTTCCCACGCTAGTTGGATTAATTATTTTCTTACAGTAAAATTTCTGAGTAATGTAAGACGGTAATAATCTTACAAGATAACTTTTCGGAATGTGTATAGACTTAAACTGTCGTTGGTTTAGACGCTTTTTGTATAGACATATACGTGTTTAGTAGTGATTGGTAAATTCTCCCTTCATACAAGCGCCTTAGTCATTATATCAAAAAGTAATGTAATTTACATTTAATCGTAGCTGCTTCTTTGTAGTGGTTTGAGCTTATTATAGAGAATATTATATATTTGTGTGAAAAATTTTTTTTCATGACACACTTCCACGTTTTATGGACTTTTTGCATTTTAACACTTGGGCATCCCCGATTCTTTTGATCTATTGGCTGCTTTGTCAGGAGCCAACCGGATGATTTCCTTGGGGAGGATCTGATTTGAATTCGTGTTATTGGCTGTTGGAGCTATTTTTGGTAATTCTAACTCATCTGCATGGTATTTTCCGAGATCAGCTTCTTAGAAATCTTGAGTATTTCGTTTGATCTCACTAATACTGGGCCTCCTAGATCGATTCTTCCTGATACAAGCGACACCGGCTAATATTACTATTGAGATTTGAGAGACAAAAATAGGTTTCCCAGGATTGTTAATAAGCCTAATTCAATATATGTCCTACTACTAAGGGTTTGAATGATTTTTGTGGATTGCCTTGCGATTACTGAATTCCTCTAATTTCTTCTCGCTCTCCCTAAAGATTCTTTATTTTTGTAATTTTGTCGGTAGGTAACGTCTTCTTTTGATGATCTTATAAGCAATAATTCCGTAATGTTGATATTCTTGTTATTGTGTCCAGCGATAGGTTATGTTTTTGTTAGGTCTCAATGTAGAGTTGGCTCATAAATGAACTCTATAGAATGTCGGTTGCCTGGAGGACTGTTTTCAATATACAGCTTGGAGCTAGTTGGACTATTTCTAATTTGGATAACTAAATTTTTAATAATGTTTTTATTGGGCAGATTAATTCTGCTGACTGCTCCCTGTCGAGAGAGTAAATCCATCCCGCCAATGTCTTCATCTCGATCCAATATGAGTTGCGCTTGTATGAAATTTTGATATCGCAGATTTTAAACGTATATTGTGTTGGGTGGAGTAACATATACTTAACATAGAAGGATCCAAAGACACTGGCCGTACATTTCAGGACAATTGAGCAACTCTGTTTTTATTTTCTTTCCTTTAATTAAATTACATTTGATTACAGTATAGGATTTATTTAAAGGTTGGAACACGTATAAAAGAAAAGAACGGCATGTGTTTCGAAATTTCCACCACTCTTATTTTTTGGTTACGATGGCCAAGATTTTAATCCCCACCTCAGAGTCAGTTCGGAATGAATGATTCTGTATGTTTCTAATAGAGAGTTCCTGAAAATAACTATCGAATTCATTTTGTATCGAATTATTATTACCCCCTAAATAAATTAGGGAAAGTTGTAGAGAGGAAAAGAAACATTTGAGCGGTTCAACACCCCGGAATTATTTTGCAACAAGATAATTCTTGGGTATTCCTGGACTTTATTGAATTTATTCGAATTTAATATATTTTCAATTTTTCCTTTCTTTTCTAGCTTTATTTTTAATTCCTGTGTTTTTAATTCCTGCGACCTTGCATGGATCATGACTTCGCGAATCGAATTTTCCATTGCGTACATCTTTCACCACGTATACTTGATCATTCACTTTTGCGTTTAGCGGCCTAGTCTTTTGATCATAGCATTTCTTTGATCTTTCCTTTGCATCAATTAGATTCTTTTCGGCAATTTTTTGAATCTCGTTTAATCGGACGATTATGTCATGCAAGTAGGTGCCAAAGGCTTCCAGTTAGTCTTCAGACAGACAAGAGGTGGTCACCACCCGTGCGGTTCTTCCGAAAACTAATGCGTTGAAAGTAAACTCCGTCGCTTCAAGAACCGACGTGTTGTACGCAAACATGGCGAATGGGAGCAGTATGTCCCAGTCTTCATAATCGTTCGCGTAATGTTTTATATAATATGTTGAAACTGTATGGCTTCTCTCCAAGGTTCCATTTGTTTGAGGACGATACCCGGAAATCGTCAATCGTTTTACGTTTAAAAGTTTTTCCATTTTATGCATCATTTTACTCACAAAGGCTCCTCCTCAATCAGAAGGTAGTAGTTTTAACATCTGGAATGGGTACCGCAATGCAATACTTGCTGAAATTCTCCTGCATAGTTAGTATATGCCGGTTCCCATTCGGGGTTGTCGGGAGTTTTCCTACAGTGTCATCTGACACTTTGTCAAATACGCCAAATGTTGTATTGGTAATCACCATTGGCTCGTGTGTACAGGCTAGCGAGAGTTTATTCTCCAGACAACTACGAGAATTTCGTATCTAGTTGTTTATTCGGTACTGCAGGCCGGGCCATGTGAATCGTTTTCGGACGCACCTATACGTTTTTGTCACGCAATTGAGTCTTCTCTTTCCATTGACGGTTTATGTCAAAGTCTTCAGTTTGATCTTAGCATATTTCTGAGAATCCTTCTTGTTCGTCCTGGAGTTTAGGTGGATCTATATAGGGTACCTCAGGGTTCAGTCTTGAAACCGATGAGGGCAATTTTATCTCTTGCGCAGGTTTGGAGGATTGTAACATTCGAGGTTGATAATCTTCTTTTCCTCTTATTAGACTCCTGAGCTCTTCCTCCCCACTCCTTGTCTTCGCAAAGGGTGTTGATCGTGCTAGCGGTGATGCGGGAGGCAACGGGGTTGTAAAGAGTGAATACTGTGATACAAGGTCCTTTATCTGAGGAGAATTAATTTTTTCGGGAACACCTGTAAAATGCACGGTACTCCGTCGCTGAGGTGGGACGACCTTGCTGCAGCCTAAGGTTGTATTAACCTCTGGTTGATCTGGTTTCTTTCAAAAGTTCTTACCATGTTCACCTTCAGGAATATGAGTGCAAGGAATCTGAATAACGGAATCAATACCTCCATTATCCCAGAACCAGGATAGGTGCTCTGCAAGGGATTGATTAAACATATTCAATGATTTTTCTAAATCCTTTGGATTAAGTCCGTGAATCTCCTTGACATCGCTGTCTTCGCTGTCCATCTGAGGTGTGCTGATATCTACTATGACTTGTTGCGGAAGTGTAGTCATTATGATAAACACTTAAAGTTTCTGTTTGGAAGGTGCTGGTTTCTTGTACGGAATCTTGCTCTGTTCCCTCTTTTGCCAGTTTATCCTCTTCATTTCCTTCTATCCCTTGGTATCCATGTCACCTGTAAGGGCTCTACAGCTGCTTTCAGTTCTAAGAATTCGGCTTTGTTGTCAACGGGCTTTCGTGCTGCAGTTTGCCAGCCGTTCTCTTCCCATGTAAGCATCCACACGGGTGCGCTCTCTATGAGAAATTTGGAATCTGTAATAATTCTAAGCTGTTGGATTCCTGCGCCTTTGGCCCTCTGATCGGCTACCGTAGCCGCTTTGATTTCTGCTGCGTTGTTTGTTTGGCTTCCTCTAACTACTTGAGAGACGTTTAGGAGATGGGTTTTTCCAAACCATACGCCAATTACAACTCGAGATTTGCCTTTCGAATAAGGAACGTTTGCCCCTTCGATGTATAAATCAACATAGGGATCGCATAAGGGAGGTATCCATGGAGACTTTGTGGGTAAACGCGGGGGTGCGTTTTTAGGTGAGCCTTTGGAGGTCGATCGCGCAGGTCCTACGTCTGTCAGGACGCTACGACTCTTTCTAAAGAGGGGGGCATCAGAATCTTTATTATCCCCTTTTCCAGATGATGATTCAGATGAAGAGGACTCTTTACTGGGGAGGGGTTTTTCGTGATTTTGATTGTAAGGTTGCGATTTCGTAGCCTTGATGCAATTGTGCTTCTGTCCATGTTAGGTACCTTAAAAGCATTCGGAGGTCGGAAACAGTCCTCTAGATTTAGAACTGGCCTTGCCTTCTTTCTCGGATTCAACTAATGTCCTGCCGGGGGTTTGGTACTTTTGTCTCGTTTCTTGATAGTTAAGTTCGCAGGTGGCTTGGGCAGAGTAGCCGGTTTCGTTTCGCTAGGTTTGAACTGGCTAGGCTTCACGATGGCCGGCTTTTTCTGAGCTGCCGCGAGGGGTTGTGAGTCCTTCCGCCTGGTGGGGTGGTTTTCTCGGACTGTATTCTTTCTTTTTTCCCTTAACTGTCAAGGAACGCATATGTATAGGCAGTACTCGAGTGGGGTTGGCTCTAAGTACATCATCGTCGGCCTAAAGGCTTACTTTTTGCTGGCGAGCATTTAGTATTGAATTTTCGCGATCTTCATCTGATTCCGACATACCTGACATGGAAGTGGATTATTCATCGAGCACTGGATTTTGAGACAGGGCTTCAACCCAGCGATTTAATTTTCCTTGTATTCGAAGATGAAATCATAGTTTTTCTATTTCTTCGCCACTTAAGAAGTCTGGCGCTCGGGTCCTCAACATAGAGCATCCAATGAGCGAGCTGATGATCTCATGCTAATATGAATTTTCTTGCGTAAATGTAGGGCTGAAAACTTGGTACTTCATATAGTACTAAAAGGGACTCCTTTTCCTCCTTATCGTAGCTTATTTCACAAGCGCTCGTTGCCTTTGAGTAATAGGCGATAAGCATGTCCATACCCTCCTTTTCGTGTGATAGGATGGCTCCCACAGCGTACTGTGAGGCATCTGTGATGAGTTTAAATTCTTTTTTGAATTCCGAATATTGAAGGATAGGCTCTTGACAAAGGTAATTTCGGATTTTATCCAAACTTTTCGGATACTCTTTTTCCCTTCTGCATTCAATATTTTTCCTGATGAGATCATTCAAGGGCTTGGCTAACTTGGCCTAGTCTTGAATGAATTGCCTATAATAAACAGATACTCCTAAGAATTGACGGACAGCTACTACCTTGCAGGTAGTGAGGACAGTTTTTATCACTCTTACAAGGGGGGTTAGGTTGGTGTCCGACGCCGATTTTTTTGTAACTTTTCAGGTGAAAAGAGGATCCCAGACTATGAAAAAAAAAATTAATTTTTTGGGCAATCGTTCATATTTAGGGATGGAAATCACCCCTTTAATATGTTTGATACTTT